>CAWUFW010019907.1:0-169466 GCA_963921515.1 Calotriton arnoldi
GTGGTAGGCATCCAGCCCCCCTGGCTAAGGGTGGTAGTAGTGGTAGGCATCCAGCCCCCCTGGCTCAGGGTGGTAGTAGTGGTAGGCATCCAGCACCCCCTGGCTAAGGGTGGTAGTAGTGGTAGGCATCCAGCCCCCTGGGTGAGGGTGGTAGTAGTGGTAGGCATCCAGCCCCCTGGCTAAGGGTGGTAGTAGTGGTAGACATCCAGCCCCCCTGGGTGAGGGTGGTAGTAGTGGTAGGCATCCAGCCCCCCTGGCTAAGGGTGGTGGTAGGCATCCAGCCCCCCTGGCTAAGGGTGGTAGTAGTGGTAGGCATCCAGCCCCCTGGCTAAGGGTGGTAGTAGTGGTAGGCATCCAGCCCCCTGGCTCAGGGTGGTAGTAGTGGTAGGCATCCAGCACCCCTGTCTAAGGGTGGTAGTAGTGGTAGGCATCCAGCCCCCCTGGCTAAGGGTGGTAGTAGTGGTAGGCATCCAGCACCCCTGGCTAAGGGTGGTAGTAGTGGTAGGCATCCAGCCCCCTGGCTCAGGGTGGTAGTAGTGGTAGGCATCCAGCACCCCTGGCTAAGGGTGGTAGTAGTGGTAGGCATCCAGCCCCCCAGGCTAAGGGTGGTGGTAGGCATCCAGCCCCCCTGGCTAAGGGTGGTAGTAGTGGTAGGCATCCAGCCCCCTGGCTAAGGGTGGTGGTAGGCATCCAGCCCCCCTGGCTAAGGGTGGTAGTAGTGGTAGGCATCCAGCCCCCTGGCTCAGGGTGGTAGTAGTGGTAGGCATCCAGCACCCCTGGCTAAGGGTGGTAGTAGTGGTAGGCATCCAGCCCCCCTGGGTGAGGGTGGTAGTAGTGGTAGGCATCCAGCCCCCTGGCTAAGGGTGGTAGTAGTGGTAGGCATCCAGCCCCCTGGCTCAGGGTGGTAGTAGTGGTAGGCATCCAGCACTTCCTGGCTAAGGGTGGTAGTAGTGGTAGGCATCCAGCCCCCCTTGGGTGAGGGTGGTAGTAGTGGTAGGCATCCAGCCCCCCCTGGCTAAGGGTGGTAGTAGTGGTAGGTATCCAGCCCCCCCTGGCTCAGGGTGGTAGTAGTGGTAGGCATCCAGCACCCCTGGCTAAGGGTGGTAGTAGTGGTAGGCATCCTGCCCCCCTGGGTAGGGGTGGTGGTGCGCATTCAGGCCCCTGTGTGCATATGTGGCATTGGTGATGGGCATCCCGCCCCTATGGTGCTGCTGTTGCTGGTGTAAGTATATTCTGCATCCCTCTGTGTGTGTGTGATGTGTCGTGTACGTGTTGTATGTGTTTTGTGGTTGGTGTCTGACTTACCTTCTGCGCCGTACGCGTCCGTGCCTGTTCCGGTAGTAAATGTAGAATATTGGTATGATCGGGACGAAGGGATTCATGGTTGGTTCGTGTCGTTCGTCCTTCTCGTTGCTTCGCGTCGTCCTCGTCGCTTCGCCTCGTCCTCGTCGCTTCGCGTCGTCCTCGTCGCTGGCGTGTTCGTCTCGTAGCCGTGGATCGTGTTGTGGCGCGAATCGGAGCTTATGTGCGCCTCTCCCGGATGCTTTGACGTGCCGTGCGTAGCGACGGGTTCGGCGCGTACGTGAAGCGCATCGTACTCGTTCGGCCGGACGGAGCTGCATTTTTCCTTCCGTGCGACTCGATTCGGCGTTTCCGGATTCGCCTCGGTTGGGGAACAGGACCTGGTTTGGGTGAGTACGGCTCGGCCGGATTCTGTGCTGTTGTGCGCATCGTACTTACTCGTTCGGTGTGCTGTACGGATCGGTCGGGAAACAGGCTTTCGCATGGCTTTTTTCCCGACCGAATGGTATTGGGTGCGCCTCCGACCGAGATCGGAATCGGCCCCTAAGTCTCAGATGTGCAGCAAATCCATAAGAAATCAATAAGAAATTGGATAGCATCACTAGAGTCTGGTTCACCCCCTAATTCAAGGGTTTATATAGTCATTTTCAGAACAGGAAATCATGGAAACTGCAAAGTTAGCATAATGTGAGCATTGTTTATAGCAATTCACATTTCATATTTCTAACACATCACATAAACCTACCATCTTAGCACAAACCCACTACATGAATATGGGTATGCCCCTTCTGACCTAATGCCACCCAGAGGCTTCAGAACAAACTAGTTACATGAATAACAGAAGACAATCGTGAATTAATGCAATACAGTGTGCTATCAGGAAGAGCTTTGAAAAGTAGCAAAAGGCTTCCTCCAGTGAGTTCTTCAAGAACAGTATGTCATACAAAATAAACAGTGCACATCTTGCTACGAGTGGTGTCAAGCGAGAAATTGAAAAACACAATGCACATTATAATATGGTAGCCATTAGATCACAAATGGAGTTGAGCTGAGGTCTAACTGAGGCCAGAAATCACAGTAAAACACATCATAATGATTTTGTTTTAATTGTAACAGCTCCATGTTAAGACACATATATAAATTAAAATATGGAATGACTAATATTAATGCACATATGCAGCTTAAATGTGGAATAACTTCCACACACATGAAGGTGAACCAGGACTGTGAAGGGTAGCTGAACGGTGGTAGATTGAAAGCAGTCAACAGTCCCTCCTCAATCTCCATGAATAGACGTGTAGATTGCATGGGTTTGCGTGCACAACCCTGCCCTGCTGCTGTGACAGGAGATTCTCCCAAAATAGAAGCCTATGGGGGACAGACGCTAATGTTCAGACGGTCCAGGTACCACACTCCATGGTCCAATCTGAAGAGACCAGGATGACGTGGGCCCAGTCCTTCCTGATCTTCCCCATTGGATTTGTTCCAACCTGGAACTGATGGAGCAGAGCCACATAAAAGCACCACCCCTGCATGCGATGACAGTTTTCTGCCAGACTCTTTCCGCACTCTCAGACACTGAGCATATAATAATTATCAGTACCACTGGGCAGATCTGAAATTTGGGGGTTTTTTAGATGGAAAAAGAGACCATTCCATGATTATCATGCAACTCATAACTCGAAAACGTTGGTCCTTACCTTGTAATGAGGGCCTTAGTATGGCTCTGAAGCTAGATGTGATCATTTTGAGATTACACATTACTCCCTACTCTATGCACATGGCCTATGGGAAACAAAGGACAATCGTTGAGAGATGTCCACACAACACAGGCATTGTTCAGTAAGAACATAGGTATTGAAGGGAGATATGGAGCGGTGGCCATAAAATATTAGCTTGCCCAATAGTGGTCTACTGGAACATGGTAAACGCTACTTAGGGGCCGATTCCGATTCGGGCCGGAAAACATACCGACCGACTCGGTACGGGAATTTAGTCCGACCGACTCGGACCGGCGCCGCACGACCCGGGTAGTACGATGAAATGCATGTAAAATCCGACAGACTCGGACGGAATACAAAACGACCGACCGAGCCGGACGGAAACAAGCCATCCGGTCGGGAAATCACGCGAAACGAACCGACCGACACGCACTCGGATTGAACCCGAACGAAACGTACCCGCGAACTCCGACCCGCGTAGTACGATGCTGTGCGTGCAAAACACGACCGACTCGCCCGGAGCACAAGCCGTACGACCGACATGCATACAAAACCCAGCCGAAGCAACCCAATACTACGCGACCGACTCGTACGCCGCATATGAAACCTAGCTGACACACAGCGGGAACGAGTCGGACAAGATCGCACCAGACAACTGCAGCGTCCTACTCGGACACAAGAACGACTCCTACATGCACCAAAAACACCAAGGAAAAATTAGAAAAAAAGGGCCAAACAAGCAACCACTAAGCCAATAAATACAGGGAGGGAAAAAAATGGAACAAGGACACACCTCCAACTCCACCTACATAAAGGCCACAAATCCCTACCATGATCCCTTGCAAATTCCACTGACCTGCCAGACAGAACACCATCACACAGCAACCACAGACACACTCACAGCTCATACATCACACAAGCCACACACCATTACCACACCTACAAATAGCACCCTCACACACACCCAGCTAAACCTACACTCACCCCCCACTTGCACACACACACACATCAATAACCACCACCACCCATCACCATGCCCCCAAAGAAGAACCATAAGTTCCTAGATTGTGAATTGGAAGTCCTGGTAGACGAGATCCTCAGGGTAGAGCCACAGTTGTTTGGTACATTGGTACAACAGACCCCCATGTCGCAGAAAACCAAGATGTGGGCGAGGATTGTCGACAGGGTCAACGCACAATCACCATGTTTGTGCACAAAGGAAGACATCCAGAACAGGTGGTATAATGTGCGCAGGAGGGTCAGGGACCTACTCAAAAAGGACTACCTCCTCAGCCAGCACACCGGCAGTGGCCCTCCTGCAAAACCAGTATACCTCAGGCCCTGGGAGGAGAAGGTACGGGCCATCCTACCACCAGTGAGCGTATACGGACTAAAAGACATCCCAGAGCCTGGTGAGTACACAACTAATATACACAATATGGTGTGACAACACACACACATCACAGTCAAGGGGATAGGCAAACCATGCACACTTAGCAAATACACAGCAACCAAAAGATATCCATCCCAAGATGTGAATGCTAGTCAGACAAACACAATACCTGCCATCTCATAGTGATATGTAACTGTGTCATGACATCTACAAACCTAACAACAAATACAGCAAGGCAGTGGCACAAATAGAACCAACACATACTCCCAGATATTTACCCACCACTAGAACACCACCTCACAGGGAAGCTCACTGAAAGGAAGGAATTCTGTGTATGCTGGTCAAGACAGTGTAGCCAATAGCATGATGGGAGTGGTAGTCACAGATATTGGTCACACCCACAATTGGCCCATCAACACCACTCTGAACCATGCTCACATCACAGGGAGTGGAAAACAACTGACAAGATGGCTGACACTGGCTACTGCTGTGGGGAGCACAAGGCCCTGCTGGGAACTGGACACCAACAAACAACAGGACCACACTGTCAGCCATCTTGCCATTGCTGTCACACTCACACACACTGAAGTCCACTCAAAAGGAAGGAAGGATGGGCATGCTGGGAAGGGGGGTGTAGGAAATAGCATGATGGGAGTGGTAGTCACAGATCAACATCTCACACCCACATGGCCCAGCAAGTTAGCACTGAAGCATGCACACCTCACAGGGAGTCAACAGCCACTTCAAAGATGTCTGACACTGGCCACAGCTGTGGGGAGCACAAGGCCCTGCTGGGAACTGGGCACCAACAAACAACAGGACCACACTGCCAGCCATCTTGCCATTGCTGTCACACTCACACACAGTGAAGTCCACTCAAAAGGAAGGAAGTATGGGCATGCTGGGAAGGGGGGTGTAGGCAATAGCAGGATGGGAGTTGTAGGCACAGATATTGGTCACACCCACAATTGGCCCATCAACACCACTCTGAACCATGCTCACATCACAGGGAGTGGAAAACAACTGACAAGATGGCTGACACTGGGTACTGCTGTGGGGAGCACAAGGCCCTGCTGGGAACTGTGCAACAACCAACAGCAGGACACCACTGACTGACATCCTGAAAGACAACTTGCATTCCCTGCAATGGAAGCACGTTCCTTGGTGGGATATCTGGCTGGGTGGGAAGGAGGACTCACAGCACTGACCATAGTTACAAGCACCTCCCCTCACACACCCCCTCAACACTAACTCCACATAACCCACCTGGGAGAATGCAATGCCTCACATCCTACTTGAAGATCCCTCAAAGAACCACCACCCTGGGTTATGCTGTGTGAAGCACAGGGACACTCTTGGGACTTGTAGCCAAACAACTGCCAGGACAACACTCCCAGCCATCCTGTCAGCACAGGCACCCCACCCCACAGGGAAGCAGAGTCAAAAGGAAGGAAGGATGGGCATGCTGGGAAGGGGGGTGGAGGCAATAGCATGATGGGAGTTGTAGGCACAGATATTGCTCACCCTCACAATTGGCCCATCAACACCACTCTCAACCATGCTCACATCACAGGGAGTGGAAAAGGACTCACAAGATGGCTGACACTGGGTACTGCTGGGGGAGCACAAGGCCCTGCTGGGAACTGTGCAACAACCAACAGCAGGACACCACTGACTGACATCCTGAAAGACAACTTGCACTCCCTGCAATGGAAGCACGCTTCATGGTGGGATAACTGAGCTGGGGGGAGAAGGAGGCCTGGATGGCAACCAAATACCACCAATGCTGGTCATGCACACACCACAACATTCACATTGACATGCCACAGGTTGGCAGGACAATGTGCTACACCAATATCACTCTCTGACTGTCACAATTTAGGAGAATGCAATGTCCTGGCCCACATCCAGAGGTACAGTCACAACTGTCAGGTGTTTGAACAATTGATGCCAGTAGAAACATAACATACAATCTGTGTCTCTCCCCAAAACAGGTGATGATGGGGACACAGCAGCAGACGAGGAGGAGTCCCTGTCCCAGGCTCCGGGGAACACTGAGCTCACTGGTGTGGATCAGCCACTGCACTCCTCGGATGGCGAAGAACCAGCTGGACCCTCCGGTGTGAGTCATCATGCAGCACCAGCAGGACCAACATCTGCACCCCCTGTACCCACCCCTCCAACAACTGCCAACACACAGGCCACCCCTGCCAACACGGACAGACCAAGGTCCACAGATGACAACAGCGCAGGGACCCAGGCCCAAACTGGAGCTGGTGACAACGAGCCCAGGAACAACACCCAAGTGGGCCCACGGTCACCTGTGCGTGCCACCGCAGGTCCTGCACGTGTCGCCAGGGGTGGTGGGAGGGGTGGTAGACATAGGTCGCTCTTTGCAGAGGGGTCTGGACTGCATGATGACCCACAACTGGCACGCATCGCGGATGCGTACCAGACTAGCACCAGAGAGGTCAGCCAGGTAGTGGGGATCCTCAAGGACATACAACAGCAGCAGGCTGCCCATCATGCCCGCTTGGACTCCCACATGTCCTGTGTCGACACACACATGTCACATGTCGAGACACACATGTCATGTGTCGAGACACACATGTCTGGCATGGAGTCCAAGTGGGACACATTGGAACAACTGACAGCGGTGCATAGGGACATACTGACATGCCTCCGCCAGATCAGCACCAACATGGCCTCACCTCCCTGTGTGCCCACAACAACTGCTGCTGAAACAACTGCAAATGCCACAGGGAGGGAGGAGGACTCTGGCAGAGAGTCCCCTGCACCGCCGCAGCCTGCACCTTAGGGTCCCCACCCGAAGAAGAGGGGCCGTCCGAGGAGGCCAAACTGAGAGGCCGATGGCCATCTACAACCCCCAGGAAGCCAACACCTGTTCTGGAACTTTTCCTCTGTGTGCAAACTGCACGCCCTGTCGAAGCCAACCCAACTCTCCCACATGACTTGGGGAGCTCTAGTTGGCCAAATTTATCAGATGACTGTGGACTTTACTCTGGACATTTCAGCTACCAAGACTTCCAATACACATGGGAACTTTGGATTCCAATTTCTATGTACAGCACCCACCATCCTGTGCACCATCCTCACACCTGTATGTAAATAAACTCACCAATACACCATATCTGCCTCTGTTGTGATTCCAACGTGGTTTTTGTCATGTAGATGGTGATCTGCTAAATGACACTGTGCATGCTAACTGCTACAGCAAGTCCAACACCGTCATGTCAGTCATGGCGACGTGACACATATGAGGGAGACACACCACTAGGGCCACACAACACATACACACCAGGGCCATCAGACTCATCACCTATAATGATGTTGCAACAAAATACAGTGGAATGCACAGACACGCCACCTATTCACAGTCACTGTCAACTAGACTACAGGTGCAGTAAGCAAATGTCAGTCAGATGTGTGACTACAGACAACGCACATCCCAAAGTGAAGCACAGGTTTATTACACATTTGCAACATGTTGTTTCCACTACAAATGCAAGCTAATCCAACCTGGCTGTGGCCACAAAGTCAAAAAGTGCAGAAGATAGAAAGTCCAGGGGTGTGTGGCACATCACCTGTAGGGAAACGACTGCTTCCACCTTGGAAGTTGAATCATGGATTCGGGGGATCCAAGTTGATCAGACAACTCCGGCAGCACCCTGTGAAGGACAGACATGACACACAGTCAAAACCACTGAAGAACAGCACAGAACGGCAATACTCATGTCTAATACATGTCACGAGATAACTACACAAAACCAAGTTAGCATGTCAACACTGTTGGGCAGTACAGACCACCTGCAAGGACACATCGCTGCACGCATCCAGTCAAGTAGCACATGGCCACACTCAAACAGCACCAGAGCACCACACACACATATCATGCAAACTCAAATCATTGACATTACAACCCTCTGGAGACTCACATTCAGCTGAAGAAGTTGGTGATGAGCTATGTGCGGACATCACCATCATCATCATCATCTTCACTGGCATCGTGACCCAGGCCAGGATCTTCCACAGGTGGGGGACGTTGGTCATCGTCATCCAGGATGAGAGGCAACTCCTTCCGCACTGCCAGGTTGTGTAGCATGCAGCAGACGATGACAATCTTGCACACCTTTGCTGGGGCATATGGGAGGGCCCCTCCTGTCTTGTCCAGGCAGCGGAAGCAGCTCTTCAGGAGACCAAAGGTCCGCTCAATCACCCTCCTCGTCCGACCATGTGCCTCATTGTAGCGCATCTGGGCTGGTGTCACAGGGTTCCTGAGGGGTGTCAGCAACCACAGCATGTTGGGGTATCCCGAGTCACCTACAGACAGACAATTGCACATTAGCCGATTTGAAAATGTGTGCGGAAAACAACATAGCAGAACACACACAATGGTACAAAGTCAGTACACACCAACAAGCCAGGCACGCTGGTTCGGCATCTGTGACATCATCCTCGGGATGCGACTACTCCTCATCACGTAGGCATCGTGTGCCGAACCGGGGAAACGGGCACACACATGTGAGATGGTCATATCTGCAAGACATACCACCAGAGCATTGATCGAATGGTAATGTTTACGGTTCCGGTATGCCTGCTCATGTGCCTGTGGTGGTATCAAAGCCACATGTGTCCCATCAATGGAGCCAATTACATGTGGCATCCTCCCCAGGGCATAGAAGTCACTCTTGACGTCAGTGAGTCGTTGACGTGTTGGGAAATAGATGTAATGGTTGAGGTATCTCAACATTGCCCCCAAAACATCGCGTAGCACACGGCTGAACATAGTCTGTGACATCCCACCAGTAGTTTAAACAAAAGAGTTATGCTGTTCCTACAAGATGTGAGCCAAAAACAACAAACGAAGGAAGAGGAGAATAACTGGACCCTAAAGGTTCACAGTTGGGAATCCATATGATTGGATTATATTGCCCTCACACACCTTCTCAGGTGTCATGCTTCATCATCGGGCTGCTCCTCGTCAGGTCGGCCCGACGAGGAGCAGCCCGATGATGAAGCATGGTCCAGTTATTCTCCTCTTCCTTCGTTTGTTGTTTTTGGCTCACATCTTGTAGGAACAGCATAACTCTTTTGTTTAAACCGTGTCTCTGGGCCCTTATGCTGGACCTCCTTAAAAAGCCCACTGTCCCTTTCCTTTGATCATCATCCCACCAGTAGTTGCCACAGTGTGTTGAAAGGTACCGGTGGCAAAGAAGTGTAGGGCTGCCATCACCTTCACCTTGGGGGTCAGCGCTGTAGGATACGGCCGGCCAGGCTGCAAATGTGGGTCCAACTGCACTGCCAAATCCTCAATCAGCTGCCTGGTGAAGCGGTACCGTCGGATGCTGTCACGTTCCACCATCGTTGCCAGGTCTAGGAATGGTTGATGGACAGCAGGAGCCCTGCAGTGCATAGGTGAAGAAAGCAAGATTGTCAGTCACCCCACCTATGTGCCGTTCACCATACTCAATTTCACATGATACATCATTAACAAACACAAGTACTTGATGTGTGTGTCGTTCCGTTTGGACATATATGGCACCTACATGGACATCATCTAACATCTCTGTTCAACAAGTGTTGACAACAGGTTCCAGGGTGTGCTATGGGACACCATTAGGCTGTGTCACAGTACCCATTAACTGCTCTCACGTTCCACACACATACCACAGTGACATGTCTGGACAGATGCTCCACAGGCATCACAGCTCATTGACAGGTAGATTCCCAGGTACCCTGTCTTGCCACATGGACACTGGCATGACATAGCGTATCATGTACACGTCAGAAAAACAAACATGACACCCACAGGTAGTGGCCCCTGTAGTCTCTGCAGGACAGACATGGACGTCTGTGACACACACACACACACACCATCAAAGTTCATGCACAAACCACATGGATGTGGAGACTGTCTCCCATTGTGCACATGGAGTCAGAGACATGTGATACACAACATGCACACAGACTGTGGAGGGACATCACTATTGTTGGAATGGGCCACCCTGTGACGTACATGCCTTCCCACATGTGAGCCTAGGGGTATGTGACATGTCATACACATACACAACCTGGAAATGTGACCATGACACATGCTCAGAAATGAAAAGTTGCACACCACAGTGGTCAGGTGCACAACACACAAAGGACCCTGTCCCCATGAACACGTGCACAGCCTGGGTGTGTCTGCCCCCAAGTGCCACCCCAAAATCCACATGTTCACCCCCATACACAGATAAGGTTATGCTGCCACACATGCCTTATATACAGTGTGGACTGGGTGTGGTGTTGTAGGTGTGCCCCTGAGTCCCTGGAAAGTAAATGTGGCTGGCATAGGTTCACCAGTGACCAGCATGGTGACATATGCGTGTGACCTGTCCAGGGACGCGTTGCAGAGCAATGGACCGATCGGTGTGCCCGGCCGGCCCATTGCATTGTATGTGAGCAGGTACGCGTTGTATGCCTGGTACGCGTTGTAGAGCAATGCACCGATCGGTGTGCCCGGCCAGCCCACTGCATTGTATGTGAGTGGGTACGCGTTGTATGCCTGGTACGCGTTGTACAGCAATGGACCGATCGGTGTGTCCGGCCGGCCCAAGGCATTGTATGTGAGCGGGTACGCGTTGTATGCCTGGTACGCGTTGTAGAGCAATGGACCGATCGGTGTGCCCGGCCGGCCCATTGCATTGTATGTGAGCGGGTACGCGTTGTATGCCTGGTACGCGTTGTACAGCAATGGACCGATCGGTGTGCCCGGCCGGCCCATTGCATTGTATGTGAGCGGGTACGCGTTGTATGCCTGGTACGCGTTGTACAGCAATGGACAGAACGGTGCGCACACATTGGCTGGGGCCTGGCATGGCAACGGACGCGTTTTCGAAGCTCCAACGAGTCTGATGCAGTGAATTCAGTTGGCCAGCCACAACAATGTTGCAAAATCATGGGTGTCATGAAGTTGAAGATTTGAAGGATGCTGTGGGCGTGTATTAGTGCTGCTATTCCATGGATTGGTCAAATTCAGAAGATGCAAACGACTTGGACCTATCACTTTGGACACATGGGACAGTATCTGCCTCTGCAGCACACATATAATGCTGGCTGTTCCCCTGAGAGCTCACTTGCCTGCACTACATGCTCCAGGACGACATCTGCCACCAACACTGCTGCTGTTTATGCATCCTCTGGCTCCTGCAATGGCACGTGCTGTGGAGAGAGCCCCAGCCTTCAGCCTTGAGGAGAACCAGGCCCTGCTGGACAGCCTCCTTCCACAGTACAGCAAGCTGTATGGGAAACCAGGGGAGCAGGTGAGTGTGCTGTCCACTGCCTCACTAATTGTGCATGTTGTCTGACTAGCAGGGCTTTCAGTGTGCACACCACTGGCTAGCATGCCCACTGAGTAGTTGTCACACCCCAAAGTGTGTAGTTACATGCACTGAACTGGTACAGTGCAGTAACAGTGCATTCCAACTAGGTTTACTTCCCATGCAATGATACCATGTAGTGACTGCTGGCAAACTGTTCATAGCCATTGTTGCACTGCCTGTGTACATCATATGCCCCTGTGATTGAGACATGTATATCCAACTGTGTGATGCACGTATATGTTGCATGTGTAGTAATGGCCTTTTCACTTTGTCATCCTCACAGGTTGATGCCCACCAGAAGCAGGAAATTTGGCTGACCATCGCCCGGAAAGTAAGATCCGTGGGGGTCTACAGGCGCAGGATCCGCAACTGCCAGAAGAGGTGGCAGGACCTTCGTGGCTGGACCCGGAGGATCGCAAGGGTCCAGCTGAAGCTGTCGCCTCCTCGAAGGAGGGGCGGACACCGGACCCTGACCCCCCACATACTCCGGATCCTGGCGGTGGTCTTCCCTGACCTGGATGGGCAGCTGAAGGACAGACAGCAGCAAGGAGGGGGTGAGTCCATGACTGCACTGTGCACTTTGTCTGACATGCTATGTGCCCTCCTCTGGCCTGGTTAAACTTCCACAGTACATCAGTCATGTGGTCCAGGACCCATGTCCCTCATTTATGACATGCCCACTTCTCCTCTGATACGCATATGTGTGGCCCTTATAGTCGGGAAATTGTGTCATTTGGGGACTGTGTCATTGCATTTTGCTTTGCTCAAGGTGGGGGACAGCATTTGTTCCCATGACTATGTTGTGTGATTAATGGGTGGCTCAATTGCTTACACAATGCCTAAGTTCTGACATGTGATCTGGGTGTAACTTTGATATGTGGTCCGCTTGCTGCTCTGACTCACCACATGTCCCTGGGGAATTTGCCACACACCCATGCTGCTGGTGGGAACAATGTTTGGGCCTCAGGAGTATGTGTATGCAGTGTGTCACACATGCTTAGCCACCTTCCTACTGTCCAGGACTCATCCCTCTTACAGGTGGAGCTGGACAGTCATGCCTACTCCAGGGCATGCAATACACTCTGTACTCCCACTCCCGTGTATCATCTGGGATGTTGTGATCAGTGAAATGTACCCTCAGGTGTCTGCCTCTGTCTCATTGTGCTGTGTCTTCATTGTCAGGACTACTGGTATGTTTATGGGTTAGGGCTCAGCATGCCATCTGAGATGTCACCATGATAGACGATACTTCTGTGACTTATAGGTGTCTGATCACTTGACTGTGCACACAGGTGTTTGCGACTGTGACTTTCAGGCAGCTGTGTTGTGATTCACAGCACACTGTGAGGTGCTCATGTTCAGAGAGTTGTGTTTCATGTCCCCCATATGTCCAGTTGGTATGGCGTGGACAAATAGTAGTACAGATGATGTGGTATTTGGGGGATGGACATGTGCACTTGTCAGTCACATAACTTGCATTCCCCATGCCCTAGGATTGTGACACAGTGCAGACTGTTGTTGGCAGGCTGCCATGGCCAAGTGACTTGAGACAGTAATGTATGACTTTGCACGCATTCCTGTGTCATGGCATTAAACTTCCTGAGACTGATCCTGCAGGGGAGTGACATGTGCAACATGCACCCCATTGTGGCATTGACTATCCGGACATGGGTGCATCAAGGTGTCTGGTGCTGGTATGCATCACATGCATTTCTATTTAGACTCTGGCCATCCCTTTATCCGGACACCTGCACTGACTCAGTGGCAAGAGATGTGATGTGTGCATGTTCACATACTTCACCGTGTTCCCTGCAATGTCCAACAACTGTGTAGGTGGTGCATGTGTCCGCACTGGGGTCTTACCATCAGACAGGCACCAGACAGATGGGTGCAAGGGCAGGAGGGGTGTGAGTCCCATGGTTGACCATCAGACTGACAATTGGCTTCCCCGAATCTGTGTGGGGACTTTAGGCAATGTTCAACTAAAGATGCCAGGGCTTGCTCTGTAATGTGCTGTACTTACTGTGGTGTGTGCGGTCAGTGCAGGTGACTGATGTTTGTCTGTTTCCCTAATTGTTTGCAGATACATCCACGGCCACAGGAGGGGACAGCTCCACGGACCAGGAGGAGCAGCGGAGCCAGACTGGGTCAGCATCGGACGAGTGGTCAGAGGGACCCAGTGGCAGGGAAGGCGAGGGGAGCCACACCGAGGAGTCCTCAGCATCATCCACCTCAGCTGAGGAACACAGCAGCTCGGAGGATGACTCCCTTGTGGAGGCGGGTGTCAGCAGCCACCAAAGGCCAGCTAGTCTGTCTGGCCCCGCCACCACCACCACCACCACCACCGCCCTCCCATTGGCTCCCATTCCTGAGGTCCATGGAGGCTCCCGTACTCGGGAGCGTGTCTCCTTCGTGCCAGGCACCGCACCCCCTGCCCCTGTGTCCCCTGCTGCCCTGAGTGAGGAGTCTGTGTACCTCCTTCGGCAGCTCCATGTAGGGCAGACAGCAATGCTGAGTGTCCTCCATACACACACCACTCTGTTGACACAGCTGGTGTCGTTCATGGAGGGCATCTCGACGGGTATGATTGCCCTAGAGAGGAGCAATAAGTCCATGGACTCCTCCCTGACGGCAGCAGTGTCCCTCCTCCAACAGTCCCTCACCCCTCCCACCTCTGCCCCATCCACACTTCCTGCCCCCCTACCTGTCCAAAGCACATGCACACCTGCACAGTCACCCAAACACACAGACACGAGCAGCACAGACACACCCAAGAGAAAGGCAAGACGTGCACACAAGCATCCTCAGGGGACTGATACCACAGACACAGGGGATGGGGAACACACACAGGCAACCACAGTCACTCCGCAATCCTCAAGATCCTCTCCCTCCAAGACCCCTTCCCTTGCCTCACCTGCAACCCCACCTGATCAGCAGCTCTTCCTCAGTGACCTCGGCCTCTTCCCCTCCAATCCCGCTGATCCAGCATACCGGGGGAAGAGGAAGTCCACCCAAACAGAGGGGGGTGCCTCTCGCCCCCGGACACCCTCCCCCAGGCGCAGGCAGTGAGCCCCCCACCCGCAAGTCCCCCCGGTCCCGGAAGAGGAAGACCCCGCCACCGCCCTACAAGTCAACCACCCATTCTCTCACCTCCATCCCCCAGGCCACCACTCCACAGGTTCCACCGCCACACCCTGCCCCAGGTTCCCCCACACACCGATACCGCATCCCCAAACTGCTTAGGCCCTCCCCCTGCCACTTGCTCTTCCACCCCCAAACCAGACGCTCTGCCTGTTTGTGCCACTGGTGTGGAGACCGTGTCCCCCCTCTGTCCTGCCCAGCTCTTCTGCCCCCCTTCCACTACCTTGGAGTCATGCACTGCGGTGGAGTCCACAACCACCCCGTCTGACTCGGGCACTGCATTGGGGACCCAGTCCACTCCATCTGACCAGCCCACTGCAGTGGTTGCAGCACCAACACCATCTGACTTGAGCCCTGCGGTGGTGCCAGCCCCCCCTGAGTCAGACACCTCCACTGCAGTTGTTGGTGACTCTCCTGCACCCACCTCCCCTTCACTGCCTCCTTCTGGCATCCCCTGATCCTGTCCCTGCGGTGCCTGGCCTGCCCCTCGTATGCCCCTCCAAGGGGGATGTCCCCTGTCCGTACCTGTGCAGGCAAGCAATTGTTGACAAGTTGTCGCACATCACCCTGTTGGGACTGTATATTTGGACTGGCCATTGGCCTTAGTTTATTTTGGACTTTTCATTTGAGTTGCACACTTGCTGAATAAAGCCTCTTTTTGTTTACTTGTGGTTAATCTTTGGAGGTACATGATGTAGATGTGTGGAATCATGCATTTGCTGTTGTAATAGTGTTCAGATCAGGTAAATGAAGTTTTGCTGTGATGGGCTCCATGTGGTCCATGGGATATGTGTCCTAATCTAGTCTGGATCTATAGCATCCTTTGCTGCAGTCTGAGGGTGTAATGTTCAGCATTTGACACAGGGATGTATGTTTAGCATTTGTAGATTACCATCTTTGTCCTACACTGATGCACATCTGGTGGGCTTACCACTGTCCAATGTTCCTAGTACCCTGACTGTGTGCCCGTCTCCAATGGACATGCAGTTTGGCACATCAAATTTGGAGGACTCATCTGTGTACACAGTGCAAGTTGCTTGACACGTGTCTTTGGTGTATGCAGATGACTGACGTGACACTCCCGTGCCCAGGCTGATATGAGCAGAGCCTTCAGTGTGTTGTAGTTGTTGACTCACTGACCGAGTGTTCTGCTGACATGTTTGAGTCGTGCACAGACAAGGTTTGGCACAGCTGACCTTCCACAGGAGTAGAGTGCCCTCATGGCAGTGCGTGATTCCGTGATATAGGCTGTGCCCGTGTTGTGTAGGCATGTCTGTGCGTGTACCCTTCTCCTTTTCCTACACAGGCTGTGTCCGTACGGATGTTCCTGTTTGTGATGCTTGCTGAGTTGTTCTGTGTTCATCCAGCATCTTGGACCTGGTTTCTCCGGGATGTGGGTGCATGGCAAACTAATGTTAATGAGGTTGTCATCCCTAGTTGTCTTTGTTGTCAGGGCTGGGGATGTGGGCAAACGCAGATGGGACACAGTCAAGATTCCTCTTGGCACTTGTTGGTTACACGAGTAATGTGATTTTCTGTTTGTGTATGCTTTCAGTGATTGTGACACGTTGTGTGTGTGACTGCTGCCACTCCTCAGGGTCAGAGCTGCAATGTTGGAAGTTGTCTATGTGTGTCCTTTGTGGGTCAGCTTGGCTTCTTAATTGGTGTGTGACTATGGCCAGGATCCCATTGTTTGGGGTGGATTTGACGTCATGCCCATGTAGGGCATACTGTGCAGTGTGTCAGACATTCACAAGTATTGTTGACTGGCCATGTGTGATGGGTTTCTGCACCTTATTTCCCCCCACCACCACTGGGATTTTCATGGGTGCATGTGCAATGTCAGCAGTCCATGTGAGCTTCACTGCTGCACATTGGTGGAGTTCAAGGTGTGTGGCGTTGAGTGTGTGCAAATGTGAGTTGTTGCAAGGCTGGGGCACTACCTCCATGTTGTCCTTGGCTGGCAGGCCATGCTGAGTGCTTTGTGCTTGTATAGGTGTGATGGTAGTTTGTTGCTCAGGACACATGGCTGTGGTTCACAGTGTGGATGACATCTACCTTTGCCATCACAGTGTGATTGTCATGCAGGCTACTGTCACCACAATGTGGGGTCCCTGGGGGGAGTGCTGTGGTGGTTCTGTCTCTTGCTGTGTTTGTTGCTGTTCCTACAAGCTTGTGTGACATGTGTAATTTGGGCTCCCTCTCATCTCACAACGCCTGTTTGCCCACATAGGGGAATCCAATCCCTGAGTTAGTTTTGTATGTGACTGTGTTGACATCTGTGTATTAGTGAATCTGGCCTCCTCATGTGTTGTGTGTTTGCCTGGGGACACTGGCACACAACCCCCTCACCTGTTGTGTATGATATGCAGTGTGAGTCTGCCTGTTTGTGTTTGTGCATTTGCACCACTGCATTGGCATATCTTTAGTTTGCCATTGGCTGTATGTTGTTTGTTGGCTTTCCCCTGCTGGCCCCGGGACTGCTAGGTCATCAGTCAGCACATTGATCATGGTTAGTATATCCCATTGCTGCCATGGTATGGTATTTGCTCACATGACATCTACAGTCTCCACAGGATATCTACATTTGTGTGTCCATTGCTGCAGATATGTGGGTCTGCATTATGATGCTCACTTCTGTCATTGTGTTATTTGTGAATGTAGACAATGTGGGCCCCCATGGCTGATGTTTGTGTGCACATGGCTAGAACAATGTGTCATTGGCACTGCACTGCTTGCCTCACACAATCTATGTTGCTATGGGACACAAGCACTACAATGCCACTGTAGTGTTTGGTGTTGTGTGGCCAGGAATAATCCCTGCATTTTTGGTTTAGCAGCTTTTACCAGGACTACACTTACCTTTTGGGCACTGTGGTGATGGGGCTTAGGGCCCCATTGCCACACTGTTCAAAATGTGCTTCAGCTATGGAGCACACACTTGCCTTTTGGCCACTGTGGTGATGGGGCTTAGGGCCCCATTGCCACACGGTTCAAAATGTGCTTCAGCTATGGAGCACACACTTGCCTTTTGGGCACTGCGGTGATGGGGCTTTGGGCCCCATTGCCACACTGTTCAAAATGTGCTTCAGCTATGGAGCACACACTTGCCTTTTGGCCACTGCGGTGATGGGGCTTAGGGCCCCATTGCCACACTGTTCAAAATGTGCTTCAGCTATGGAGCACACACTTGCCTTTTGGGCACTGCGGTGATGGGGCTTAGGGCCCCATTGCCACACTGTTCAAAATGTGCTTCAGCTATGGAGCACACACTTGCCTTTTGGCCACTGCGGTGATGGGGCTTAGGGCCCCATTGCCACACTGTTCAAAATGTGCTTCAGCTATGGAGCACACACTTGCCTTTTGGGCACTGCGGTGATGGGGCTTTGGGCCCCATTGCCACACTGTTCAAAATGTGCTTCAGCTATGGAGCACACACTTGCCTTTTGGCCACTGCGGTGATGGGGCTTAGGGCCCCATTGCCACACTGTTCAAAATGTGCTTCAGCTATGGAGCACACACTTGCCTTTTGGGCACTGTGGTGATGGTGCTTTGGGCCCCATTGCCACACTGTTCAAAATGTGCTTCAGCAATGGAGCACACACTTGCCTTTTGGGCACTGTGGTGATGGGGCTTAGGGCCCCATTGCCACACTGTTCAAAATGTGCTTCAGCTATGGAGCACACACTTGCCTTTGGGCACTGTGGTGATGGGGCTTTGGGCCACATTGCCACACTGTTCAAAATGTGCTTCAGCTATGGTGCACACACTTACCTTTTGGGCACTGTGGTGATGGGGCTTTGGGCCACATTGCCACAGTGGTCATGGTCTGCTTGCATTGTGTAGGCCACACACACAATTATGTGTGACACATGTGTTAGGGGGTCACATTGTATGTTCAATGTCATGTTCAGTGTTGTATGCATTTGACACAGACCACACACGCTTGTCATGGTGTTGGGGGTGGGATGTAATTTACAGACAGTCCTTATGTGGGAGTATGCTAGTTGTGTCATGCATTACCCGTCCTATGAGTAGGGGTGGTTGTAGTGACAGGCATCCTGCCCCCCATGAGTGGGGGGGGGTAGTGGTAGGCATCCAGCCCCCCATGAGTGGGGATGGTAGTAGTGGCAGCCATCCAGCCCCCCATAAGTGGGGATGGTAGTAGTGGTAGGCATCCAGCCCACCCTGAGTGGGGGTGGTGTTAGTGGTAGGCATCCATCCTCCTATGGGTGGGGATGGTAGTAGTGGCAGCCATCCAGCCCCCATGAGTGGGGATGGTAGTAGTGGTAGGCATCCAGCCCACCCTGAGTGGGGGTGGTGTTAGTGGTAGGCATCCATCCCCCTATGGGTGGGGATGGTAGTAGTGGTAGGCATCCAGCCCACCCTGAGTGGGGGTGGTGTTAGTGGCAGCCATCCATCCCCCATGAGTGGGGATGGCAGTAGTGACAGGCATCCAGCCCCCATGAGTGGGGGGGTGGTGGCAGGCATCTAGCCACCTATGAGTGGGGATGGTAGTAGTGGTAGGCATCCAGCCCCCTATGGGTGGGGATGGTAGTAGTGGCAGCCATCCAGCCCCCCATGAGTGGGGATGGTAGTAGTGGTAGGCATCCAGCCCACCCTGAGTGGGGGTGGTGTTAGTGGTAGGCATCCATCCCCCTATGGGTGGGGATGGTAGTAGTGGTAGGCATCCAGCCCCCCATGAGTGGGGATGGTAGTAGTGGCAGCCATCCAGCCCCCCATGAGTGGGGATGGTAGTAGTGGTAGGCATCCAGCCCACCCTGAGTGGGGGTGGTGTTAGTGGTAGGCATCCATCCCCCTATGGGTGGGGATGGTAGTAGTGGTAGGCATCCAGCCCACCCTGAGTGGGGGTGGTGTTAGTGGTAGGCATCCATCCCCCTATGGGTGGGGATGGTAGTAGTGGTGGGCATCCAGCCCACCCTGAGTGGGGGTGGTGTTAGTGGCAGCCATCCATCCCCCCATGAGTGGGGATGGCAGTAGTGACAGGCATCCATCCCCCATGAGTGGGGGGGTGGCAGGCATCTAGCCACCCATGAGTGGGGATGGTAGTAGTGGTAGGCATCCAGCCCCCTATGGGTGGGGATGGTAGTAGTGGCAGCCATCCAGCCCCCCATGAGTGGGGATGGTAGTAGTGGTAGGCATCCAGCCCACCCTGAGTGGGGGTGGTGTTAGTGGTAGGCATCCATCCCCCTATGGGTGGGGATGGTAGTAGTGGTAGGCATCCAGCCCTCCATGAGTAGGGATGGTAGTAGTGGCAGCCATCCAGCCCCCCATGAGTGGGGATGGTAGTAGTGGCAGCCATCCATCCCCCCATGAGTGGGGATGGCAGTAGTGACAGGCATCCAGCCCCCCATGAGTGGGCGGGGGGGTGGCAGGCATCTAGCCACCCATGAGTGGGGATGGTAGTAGTGGTAGGCATCCAGCCCCCTATGGGTGGGGATGGCAGGAGTGGTAGGCATCCAGCCCCCTATGGGTGGGGATGGCAGTAGTGGTAGGCATCCAGCCCCCCATGAGTGGGGATGGTAGTAGTGGCAGCCATCCATACACCCATGAGTGGGGATAGCAGTAGTGACAGGCATCCAGCCCCCCATGAGTGGGGGTGGTAGTAGTGGTAGGCATCCAGCCCCCCATGAGTGGGGATGGTAGTAGTGGTAGGCATCCAGCCCCCTATGGGTGGGGATGACAGTAGTGGTAGGCATCCAGCCCCCCATGAGTGGGGATGGTAGTAGTGGCAGCCATCCATCCACCCATGAGTGGGGATGGCAGTAGTGACAGGCATCCAGCCCCCCATGAGTGGGGGTGGTAGTAGTGGTAGGCATCCAGCCACCCATGAGTGGGGATGGTAGTAGTGGTAGGCATCCAGCCCCCTATGGGTGGGGATGGCAGTAGTGGTAGGCATCCAGCCCCCCATGAGTGGGGATGGTAGTAGTGGCAGCCATCCAGCCCCCCATGAGTGGGATGGCAGTAGTGCCAGGCATCCAGCCCCCCATGAGTGGGGGGGGTGGCAGGCATCTAGCCACCCATGAGTGGGGATGGTAGTAGTGGTAGGCATCCAGCCCCCTATGGGTGGGGATGGCAGTAGTGGTAGGCATCCAGCCCCCTATGGGTGGGGATGGCAGTAGTGGTAGGCATCCAGCCCCCATGAGTGGGGGGTGGTGGCAGGCATCTAGCCACCCATGAGTAGGGGTAGTTGTAGGGTGGTGTTGGTGGTAGGCATCCATCCCCCTATGGGTGTGTATGGCATTGGTGTTGGCCATCCCACCCCTATGGTTCTGCTGTTGCTTGTGTACGTCATTTGTGCATCCCTATGTGTGTGTGACATATTTCGGGTAGGTGTCGTTTGTTTGTGTTGTGGGTGTTTGACTTACCATCTGCGCCGTACGCGTCCGTGCCGGTCCCGGTAATAGATGTAGAGTATTGGTAGGACCTGCGCGATGGGATTCATGGTTGGTTCGTCTCGTTCGGGTTTCTCGTGCCTTCGACTCGTACTCGTCGCTGGCTTGTTCGTCTCGTCGCCGTGGATCGTCTTGTGGCGCGAATCGGAGCTTATGTGCAGCTCTCCCGGATGCTCAAACGTGCTGTACATAGCGACGAGTTCGGCGCGTACGGGAGACGCATCGTACTAGTCCGGCCGGAAGGTGCTGTGTATTTGGTTCCGTGCGACTCGATTCGGCGTTTACGGATCCGGCTCGGGCGGGGAACAGGAGCTGGAATGGGTAAGTACGGCTCGCTCGGAATCTGGGCTGTTATGCGCATCGTACTTGTTCGTTCGGTAGAGTGTTCGAGTCGGTCGGAAAACACGCGTTCGGCTCGTATTTTTTCCGGACGAATACTGTTAGGTGCGCTTCCGGCCGACATCGGAATGGACCCCTCTGTTTTCAACTCTATCTTTGCTTTTACATTTGGATTACTCTTTGGTGTCTGTTGGAGTATTTTTTTTAATAATTATATGACTGACATGTATAAGGTTAAAACAGCAAATAGTTAATCCTAATATGAAAAAAATATATATTTCTCACTAGAAGGCCCTCCCATTCAAAGACGACTGCATTAGCATAATATATAGGCTTTCCCTCAAAGGTACATTTAATTTATGTTTCAGTGCTGGTTTGTTTCCTTCTGATACCTTTCCTTCTCATTATCAACATACTACTACTCAAGTGACACTCCTCTTGAATACAGAGATCGATTTTAAGGAGTTGAGAAAATCTGAATTGGTTTCATTGTATAGTGCAATCTGCTGCTTTTACTCTCACCTCTCATCCAAAATCACCAAAAGACAAAGCCCATTTGAATACTTTAATTTAATCCAAAATTCATACAATGAGTATGAGCTCTCCTTAGACAGGATAAGATAGGATAGTATAGGTTAGTATATGATAGGATAGTATAGGATAAGATAGGATAGGGTAGGGTAGGGTAGGATAGAATAGGATAGGGTAGGGTAGGATAAGATAGGATAGGATAGGTCAGTATAGGATAGGATAGGGTAGGGTATGTTAGAATAGGGGAGTATAGCATAGGAAAGGATAGGGTAGGGTAGGGTATGACAGGGTAGGATAGGCTAGGATAGGATAGGGTAGGTTAGGGTAGGGTAGGATAAGATAGGATAGGGTAGTATAGGATAGGATAGGGTATGATAGGATAGGGTAGGAAAGGGTAGTATAGGATAGGATAGGGTAGGGTAGGGTAGTATAGGATGGGAGAGGAGAGGATAGGGTAGGATAGGGTAGGGTAGAACACAATAGGATAGGATAGGGTAGGGTAGAGTAGGATAGAATAGGATAGGTTAGTATAGGATAGGGTAGTATAGTATAGGATAGCATAGGGTAGTATAGGATAGGGCTGGATAGAATAGGGTAGGGTAGCTGCCAGCAGTAATGAGACATAGGGGAGATAACGTATTTGTACCCATCAATGCCATTTCTACCCATAAACAGATCCAACCTCGCCTAAAAAAGCTGGTACAGGCTGCAGTGCCACCTCTGAAATAACCTGCTCCTTACAGCGAATGTGTGCACTGTAAAAAGTGATTTCATATGATTAGTAATTTTTTTGTTTTTATGGTTGTCTGTTGGCTCTTGCTTCAGGGGACCAGGACGTTTTGCCAATCTGTGCCGGTGTGCCAGCCTGCAAGTACCTTTATTTATCAATACCCATAAAGTTGCTGCACTGAGTCTCACTTCATTCATGCTATGACCTTTCAAAACTAGCTTTAGATGCGAGAAAGCGCAAATTACTTTTCTGCAGCAATGTCTGCAAATTATAGTAGAAAGTTGGGCGTTCCGGAAAAGAAAAATTCCAGAGACGAGTGGATTATTTAGCAAACGGTGGAAACTGAATCTGTAGGTGCATTCTTTAGCCAAAAGCCAAAAATGAATTCTGGAGCAGGAGTGACTTCTCCAGCAATTAATGAATTGCGATGCAAGGATTGAATTTTGCAAAAGGAAGTGACTGTTACAGTTGTGTGTTAATTCTGCAGCCGGCACATCAGGGACGGACTGGGAATTTAAAGTAGCCCTACCAAATTTTCTCAGACCAGCCCCTATACTGCACGTAGGACTCAAGAGCAGCAAGCTAGCCTGTCCAGATTTGGAGGGCAGCATGGGAGGGCTTCTCCTCCCAAGAAATTGTTTTAAAAAATTGAGAAAATAATGCTTTTTTCAAAATATTTTTCATTATATATAAATAAATGACTACTTTTAAAGCATAGTGAATGATGGCCTTACAGTGCACCAGGATCTTTCAATCATGGTGGGAACCACAAGGAGCTCACTGACATTCTTATGGAGAGCAGACTCAACTGACAGACTTTTTTGTGAGATTGTTAATATAGGGAAGGTGCCTGTGTAGGTCACAACCAGTTTCCCTTTCACTTATGTATGGTATTAGGTCTGAGATTGTAAACCTCATTCCCACCTGGGGCTTTATGCTCCAAAACCAAACTCTCACCTCATAGAGCTCTCTAGGGTCTCATGTGCATACATCAGTAGTCCAGCCAGTCCAGGTCCCTGCTGTACATTCTGAGACTTGCAGTCCTGTTTATTCCAAAAGAATTCAGAACTACAATCCTAGAATGTAAAGGACTCTACCTGGACGGCATGAGGTACTCATGCATGTAACTGGGAAACAAGTGAGGTCTGTAGCACCTCTGCTCGGATGAGGCGAACAGGTGGGCCTCGACTGCTTCCCATTAGCACATAGGGCCCACTTGCATTGGGAAATCAACACCTCACAGTATGCCCGCCACCATGGGGTCGGTCCCTTTAAGTTCTACCAGCCCCTGGTAAAGAGACCTTTCTCTCACATGCCCTAATAACAGGGGGTTTAGGACTATCCCCCCTTATCACACTGTATCTTTGGCACAGACACATTCTGCTTTCACATCCCAGCTGCAGTTATACCTGGAGATGAGGAAATGGGATGGGTCTCAACTCTCATCCACTCAGTGGACTTCCCGCCCAGCGTCCCCAACCCGTCCAATCAGAGGTCAGCGGTGCTTTGGCGTTGATGCTGGAGGCTGGAGCAGGGCAGAACTGATTTTAAAGTGCACGTGGTCTGACTGGACGTACTTTAAAACCATTTATTTTTGCATTTGTTCTTAAATCGCAGCAGGATGAAAGATGATAGAGTAACAGGCACAGTCACTTTTAGGTACACTGGCCTTTGCAGCTCCACACCAGTCTCCAGGCACTGGCAGACAGGCCTCCTTCCAGCTGGCCAAGCTCTAAAGGGCTCTCACATTCAGAACCGGTCCGGTCCACCCTCAGGGAAAATGCCAGTTGCCCGGTACTGTGGGTATAACTTACCACATAGGGTAAATCCTGCCAAAGTGGTATTTTGCGAATCAGTTGGTCAATTCGAAAGTAGTGCTTGCATTCTGAAGTAATGATTGTAAACTGTAGGAGTGAGTAAATGTGGCCGCAGAGGACGGAGTCAGAAGCGATTTGTGCATTATGCAAAAAATTAGGCCCATATTTATCAAGGTTTTGCATCGCCCTTGCGCCACACAAGGAGGTGCCTGCATTGACAATAGACAGTTAAAAGTATGCTATGAAAGGGCAGGAATATGCTGTATAATGTTAAGGGACGGCGCATTCCTTCCCTTTCCCATTCACACAAACCAGCGCAGCAAGGTGGCTTGCTGCGTTGCGCGGCATGAAAGATTGATAAATCTGCCCCTGAATTTGGAATTATGGATGAATTCCTCAACAGTTGGAGAATAGTGCATCAGAGAGAGATTTTTGAGGCAGAAGGGGAATTCAGAATCGGCAGATGCATTTTGGATTGATGGGTGTTTGTGAGGCAGTGAGTGGATGTATTCTGCAGCAGATAATTAATTTTGTAGAAGGGGTTGACTTCTGCTACAGGGGTGAATTCTAAAGCAATGGGAACAGTCTGTTGCAGGGAGTGAAATCCAAATCAATGATTGAATTCTGCAACAGAGACTGAATTCAGAAATGTTGAGTGAAATCTACAGAAGTGGATGGATCCTTGAGTTTGGAGTCATTTCTGCAGCAAATGATGTATCTTGGGGGTACAAGAGCGTCTGGCTCCAAGGTGGCCACATTCCAGTGAAGCTCCTTGCACTGGGCCAGAATTCTAAAACCATAGCTGCAGCACAGGATGCCACTAAGTGTTCCACTACCCAGGATCTCCGTTAGTGAGGCTGTGAAAGCTGGGTGGCCCAACTGAGACCGTAAAAACTGAAAGACGGTCCTGCCCCGTGGGTGGCTTAAGATGGTGGTCCCTTCTGGCTGGTGATGGCGTGGGGAGATGGAGCAGATGAGGTGCTAGCTAAGGCCCCCAAAGACAAATCCACCACTGCGGAGTGCTCTGAATTCTAACTGGGAATGCACATCGAGAAAGCAGTCCAGGAACAGAGAGGAAAAGATCCCACATTGGCTCCTTTTTGAAGTGATGAAGCGCAGATGTTGTGAGTGGATCTTGCTAGACAGAGGACCACTACCCATGGTAGAAGGCAAGCTGGGGCTTTAGGGGTTCAGCATGAGCTCCCTGGCATTAGTCGGGCAGGGGGCAGTGGGGGCAGGACCTTCTACATCTGAAGCCTCTTTGCATGTGAGCAGAGGGCCACATGTGTATAACGAACTGGATGGGCGGCGAGACTATTCTCTCCACAAACGCCAGATGCTGCATGTTTTTGGCCTTCAACATGGACTGATATATATACGAGTTGTAACAATAAAGGCGAGGCTGCTAGACTTCCATCAAGCAACCAACTGTTCTGGCGTGGACGCACAGGGTGCAGTATTGCATGCAGCAGTAGAGAGGTATGGGGTATCGAAGAGTGGTCCAGGATCATGGTTCGCTCGTAGTATCCATCCAGAATGATGCTACGTGTGATGATGCAGTCAGAATGAGGCAAAGACGTTAATGGGAAAGCAAGTTCCATTTGAAAACACCCAAGCAGTTGCGGCAGCCGGGCAAGTAAGCTTTTGATTTAAACCAGAATTTGCCTGCACTACATCCAAGTGTTGGTGATATACTGACAAACCACTGGCAGAACCTAGTAGTTTTTTCCCATGGGCAGAAGCCACTAGTATTATCCACTGAGCTACAGAAAGCGATATGAGCAGGTCATGGCGGGATTCCTCAGCACAACGTGAAAGAAGTCTGCAATTACCTATTCCAAAATGGCAGCTAGGGGCATAGTCCTTTGTTTGTGATGACTATCACCTAAGAAGAAATCCCGGTATCAATGATCAAATGTCATGGATTTGTTGGATCATCACTGCAGAAATGCCCCTGACACCTCTAGGGCACCACCCACGCTCTCTTTAGAGACTGTGACACTGCTAAAACTAGCATGGGAGAAACAGACACTGACCCATGAAGGTAATTCCATCTCCATATTTTCAGACTTTATTGTGGCAGTTCAGGAAGTACGCTGGAATTATTTACCCATCAAACATAAACTATGCCTAGCAGATATACCATATGCCATGCTCTAGCACGTCTCAAACTCGGCCACCAAATAAACCTTGTATTCCTAATGCCCCAAGGAGCCGCACCGTTTGTACAATAACTCCTTAAATCAAAACCAGACTCATCCCATGACAACAATGCTCCTGACAAAGGAAAAGGCGATGTGGAGTAAACTAACTATGCTGAGAAGACGGCCTACACTTGCGGTTAATGGAACTCCTAATAGAATTCCAAACCGGAGGATTATCGAATGATTTCCCTGCAGCTTAGAAACTGGTGAGGAACTATCCAACTAGAATCTGACTCCTTAGCTGCATCTTTATCTCCTGATACTGCCACTCATTGACAATACACTTGGCAAACAACACCTACCCCTTTTAAATGTGTTGATACGCTGGTAATCTGGACTCCCTCTGGGGTAATCCCCTAAAGCTTTGTAATATTGGACATCCTTGTAATGTCAATGTGTTGTTGGTTTTGTTTGTTTTTTTAATATGGGGAAATATGTTGTCTGGTCAGGGTGTCTAGTGTGGGTGGAGGGTGGAGGGTGGGATATGGGATACAGCAACTCATGCAGCACACAGAACATGACACATGCTGAGGCTTTCTCATGCACCGACCTTAGCCTAATTATTAAGGCCCATACCAGAACAGATCATGACAATACTAAACAACATCAATGTTTTGATTGAGTGAACTCTCATGACTCCGAATAATAGTAATTCCACACCCACCCATTACTTGATATGGAATGATCTTGGATTGGTGGAAGGAAGATGGCGGTCTGATTCCGCTGTGAGAAGCAGCGTCCTGCGAGTGCTCCTGACGGATGGCTACTTCTTTCGAATTACTGCAAGCTGCTCACGATGTTAAAGCAGAAAAACCAGCGGATAAATCCCTATCATGATTAAGACTCACTAATAGCTTAAAAAGAGTATTACTGAATCTTCTTTGCTACTCAGAGACACTCTGGCTGAACTCACTTGGCAGAGAGAAGGTCTCTCTATATGTTTCGACGGGACGCTCAGTGCTTCTTGCTATCTGGAGATACTCGGAGTTCTGTACATTGTCGGCTCGGACAACGGCGCTCAGTATTTTACTGGCTGGGTCTGTCTGCTTGCCTTCGAACTGGTTGACAGCCAATGGCTCCACCGAAGGTGAATGTGCAGCGGGCTGGACGGCTAACTCGGAATACCGTTCAAGCCGGTTCGGCTAAACCTGTTACAGAAAGTGCAAACTGCTTTGTGAAAAAGGCTGCTACACGAGTTGGTAAACCGGTCATGCAGCTGCTCTGCTCAGGTGAGGCGGTAGATCTCCTTGTTGCTGCCCCTGATACCGCCATGGCAGAGATCGTTATGGAGGCGGTACAACGTAAGCTTAGCGGCTCGCTGGTGGACTCACCCGACTCTGCGCAGGCGGTGGGAACTGTTGGTATCATGGAGCCGGGAGTGGAGTCAGCGGATGTTCTGAATGTTCTAGGAGATATGGCTGGCCCAGGAGAAGCTCCAGACTCACGGTGTGGCGGCAGACAAGCGGCGGGCTCTCTGATGCTCGACTTGCAGGCAAATGATGGTGATACTCGGATGCCTCTGCCATCAACTAAGGCAAGTGGTGGTAGTGGGGGCAGTGTTAGCGACTTACCTGCCGAGGTAAGTGGTTTCTCGGATTTATCAAAGACTGGTAGTGAGCAATCTAGACTTAAGCCTAACACTATGAGGTCTATGCCACATATACCATCGTTAGTACACTGCCCCATTACAATAAGAGAAACCGGCAAGGATAATCTACATAATCTACATACTCCACATGCAACTCTCCATGCTTCATCAAATGCCTTATCTACCGTTTCCGCAACTTCTTCAGAGGGCTTGCCTGTATCCTTGCAGCCACATGTGCTGGCAGAAACAGATGAAGCGGAAATGTCGAATTTGATTAACAGTACACTTGTGGAATCACCAGCTGATACATTGAATGCATCATCATTTTCTTCATCTCCAATGAATATTGATGACTCATCTGGCCACTCAATGGCAGAGATTATAACCTCCCAGTCTCAATCTGCTAAGAAGAAAAAGCGTAATTTGAAGTTTGCTAAGTTAGTAAAAACTGGCCGTAAGGCTGATGTACCTAACAAGGATGCTCTGACTTATCAACAGCAAGGTAAAACCTCGATCATTACAAAAGCAAAATCAAATACCCAGGACAGTCCTCTGCGCAAATGGGTCACCTCTAAGGGGGAGGTAAAGGCGATCGTTTCGAGGCTATCAGGATCAATGCCAAATCTGCCTGGTAATAATACTCAATTTGCTCCTGCCTCCCAATATGTAAGTGATCAAGTGTTAAAGCGTGGTAACATGATCGGGGGCTGTAACACTGATACCGATACTGATCAACTCCTTGCATCATCCATCACTATATCCGCTGCTAACCCACCTAGAGTCATGTCGATACCAACGGCAACAGCAACGCAAGAACCTTCATTATTTTCAATTATGCTGGTGCTATCAGTACAAAGAACTGAGGCACAGGAATACTATACACAACTTAGAGTGGATAATTCTACTATACAGCAATCACTGTCATCAGTCACTAGTAAGGTGACAGAACTCGCAGCTGAAAAGTGCACTCTGCAGCAGAGGCTGTCTGATCACGAAGGCTCAATGACACACTCTACTAAACTACTGCAAGAGCACGATACGCAACTCAATTTTTTACAAGGGAAAGTTGAAGACTTAGAGAACCGGCAACGGTGGAATAATTTATGAATTTTTGGGATCCCGGAAGGCAGAGAAGGCTCGAACCCATGACTATTCATCGTACAAATATTTCAGAAGGCATTCCCTGATCTAGCTGACTGGGATTGGGATTCCCAAATACAGCGCCCCCATAAGTTGCCAATCTTTCTTAATCAAGCAGATCAGAGCAACTTGCGTCGGCCACGACCCATACTTATTTATGTTGGCAACTTCTTGCTACGCCAGGCCATTGCTCTTAAAGCCCGTCCTACTACAGCAGTTTTAGTTGACTCATTTTCCATCATTGCAAGATCTGATCTATGTAAAACTACGATGGATAAGAGGTGGAGGATAAGGCAACTTATTGACTCTTGGAAGGCTCTTGGAGCATTGGTCTATGTTCAAGAAACTTGCTCGACTGAAGGTTATTAAGGATGGCAAAACGCAGACCTATTGTACTGACCAAGAGGCAAAACTGGCACTCGCTAAAATGCAACAGAGTCCTAAATAACTACACGCTCTGAAAATACCTGCTGTTCTGGGATAATTGAAGCAAGGATGCCCTGAAATGTTTAAGATATAGGGTGTTTTCGTTTCTCTTTCTTATTTAGGGATTACTTAATTAATTTTTTCTTTTTCCTGTTTCTTCTTTTATATGTTTTATACAAATGCTTTCACAATTATAGCCAATGACGGGAGGGTCTCGCATGATCCTGCTTCTCTATGCTGTCATTGATCGACAGCAGGATAGTGGGGTGGATTCCTTTCCAGGATACGTGTGGGGGGGGAACCCGTTAAGGGTCAGGGTGGGGGGAGGGGGAGGGAGAGGTCTGCTGACCAAGGGGTGGCGCGCTGATGAGCATTGGGTTTGTGGGTGTAAAAAAAGGAGGGCACAGATCAATCTATTATTGATCAGGGATAAAAGCTACAAAATTTGCATAAGCAAAAAAAATTCATTTATGAACTGTTTGCAGATATCTAAAAGCTCATCGCTTAAATTACCCTTGAAAATTTGCTAGAATATAACTAGAATTTATCCGATAAATCATAGGCTATATAATGGGTACAATTAGATGTATAAGCTGGAATGTGGCTGGGTTAAATTCATCTATTAAACGGCGGTTGGTTAAAGAAGAGCTTAATATATACAAACTGCATTTGGTAGTTCTAGTAGAAACACATTTGATATATAAAGATAGGGCTTTGTTTAAACAGCTTGGTTTTGAGATGTTAGAATGCACTTCACAGGGCGTAGCTATTAGAGGTGTGGCAATTCTTAGAGACGAGCATTTTGTTTGCAAGAAACTCAAAACAGCCTTGGACCCAGGTGGCAGATGGGTCATATTACAGCTTGAAATTAACAACAAAAAGCTAGTTTTATGCGCATTGTATGGACCAAATCAAGACAACCCTATTCTTTTTAATAAACTAATGCTAGAGCTTCTTGACTGGCAGGGGGAAATCATTATCCTGGATGATTTTAACTGTACTTTAAACTACACTATCGATTCAACAAATCGACATGCCTCTCTAAGAATGAGTAGGGTCCGAAAGGCGATTCTTGAAATGATTCGGCTAGATGGGCTGTCTGACTTATGGCGTACACTACACCCTACACTGCCTGGTTTTACATACTACTCTGGGCCACATCGACATTACTCTAGAATCGATTTAGTATTAGTAAGTAGTTGTCTGCTAGAAATATCACACATAGAGGTTTGTCCGCGGATAACATCCGATCATAACCCACTTGTCTTGTGGCTCATGGCCTGCCTGGCTACGTTGGCGCATGCCTGGCTGCCATGATGACTTTTGCGCACGTTACTCTTAAACTGTTGTTCTGTCGCCCTCTGCTACTGCCAAGTTATTTTACAACTGTCTGCATTTTCTGTTTCTCACCTTTTCTCCTATTCCCTTTTGGGCTCAGTCTGAACAACAGTTACAAGGTCGAATAACAAATCCCTGGTTCATACTGATTTGGCCCGTCCCTCGCACCTAGACATAACACCATGTACAGCTGCCATTGAGAAATTAGTGTGCTTTTAATAATACGGTCGCCTGCTCTAGAGAGCACTTGGAGACGAACTTTCCAGAGAGAAGAGCTGTGATTGTATGCTGATGTAGTTTTGCATCTAGAGACTGAGGTATGGGGTTCGCTAGTCAAAGCCCAAAGGTCTTCTATTATCATAATAAACTGGCTTCCAGCATAGGGAGGGTGGTAATGTTAGTTAGACATATATCCACTGCTTTATGAGATGCTTTCCCCGTTCGTATTCTATGGAGTAGTAACTATGCTGATTATATTATTCATATGTATTATGCTATTAGTACTGACACGTGTACTGTATCTTAGAGCACGTAAGTTGAAATAAATATTTTGAACTATACAGTGTCTCTTCATACGCATGTTGTGGACAGGTACGAGTGTGACGAAAGAGTGTTCTTGCCTCTGCGAGTCCTGGGTGAGAGAGAGATACCGTGTTCTAGGTTGTCTAATCATTGGTACATTAGTGCTAATGGGACGCTAAGGCTAGTTGGGTTGGGGTTTTGGGTGCTAAGGTCTATAGTTGGCTCACCACTATATTCCAAGGTCCTATTATCCTGTGCATAGCTCTGTATGTGCAGAAACCTTATGACATGGCGCGACCAACGAGTGGGGCAGCTTACTTGCGAGACGCTTGAGTAGTACTTGTGCTTGTTCACAAACCCCTCACGTACGCTTCCGGAAGCGTGTGTGACCGCGATACCTCCTATATTGCGGATTTTGTAGGTTCTTTCAAGCTTGATGTTATTAAAAAAGGTTTCTTAGATATAACCCTTTTTGTGCTGCCTCGTGTAAGATTGTTGAGTCAACCCGTTAGTAATGGCGGGTATAGACATAGCGGCACATAGCCGCACAGCACTCCGGGATCACTTACGGGTGTATGGAGTGCCAGACGCGGGAGTTGAACTAGTCTTTGTGGTTCAAGCCGATCCGGCTTTCCACTTTGAAGTGTTCTACTCTTGGATCACTTTTCCAGCGGTGAACGTGAACGATAATCTGTTCCATGAATATGAACCCACCGCTGTTCCTGCTGTCTATAGACCTTATACTAATCTTGAAGTACCGCTCACGGCTTGGCAACACCGTGTTTGGTTTAATGGCGCCCTCCCACAACCGACTACCACGGTTCGTTTAGGCCCCTTATCAATTGAGGGGGCCACTTGGCCTGTTTTGGCCGGGTACACCCCACATCCGCGTTATATGACAATACCAGTCGCGGAACTGCGCACTATGTATGCGGCCTTGGTGCAGGTGCATCGAGCTTTAGTGCGGTATGTTACAGGCAGCCTCCATGGAGCCGCTCCTGGAGTTGCCGGCCAACCAGCTGCTGCAGGCGGAGTGACCATAAGTCCCGTCATGGTGAATTCTGTGATGGGCAAACGGCCACAAAATAAGGATGATTTTCCTTATTGGCTTGCAGAAAAGTTTGATCAGTTGGAGGCAGTTTTTCCACATACAACTCCAGTGGATAAACATCGTATTTTAACGATTAGTTTGCCAAAAGACTTAATTCCCGAGTTGACAGCATGTGACAACTGGGGTAAGGTATTCGCAGCAGTATATTCTAAATGTTTTGGTACTCCTTCCATGACGGTTCTCCCCTCTGTAATTAAAAAGTACAGGACGAACATGGCCCTGAAGCGGCCGTGGAATTAGGGATGAGACTGGTGGGAGTGTTTGAAGTAGTAGCTGAGCTGATCCTTGCGAATGTCAAGGGCGATGCAGTGAACTTTCAAGTAGCTAACGCTTTGGCTTTAGTCCCAGAATTGGACAAGCCTCGCGAATTACCGAAAATTATTACCCAGGCTTACAAAACTATTGGTAGAAACAGCCTGGGTAACAAGCTCTTTGCAAAACAGCAAACACAATCGCAACCACAACAGCAACAAACCAAATCTCAATCTGAGAAAGATGAGAAACCAGTCTTCACTAAAAAGAGCTGGAGGCTGAAAAAACAGGGTAAGCAACAAAAAAAGCCGGGGTCGCGAGGCGCATCCCCGGCTTCAGTTTCTTCTGAACGCACTTATGATTTACGCGATAGAGCGAGAATTAAGTCGCCGGATAGGTTTCAAATCCCTGATACGCAGAGTTCTCCTCGTTCTTCACAGGCACAGACTTCGTCACAGGCCGGTGGAGGAGACCGCCAGGATAGAGGAAGGGCCCGTGAGGCCCCACAGGGACGAGACCAGCCTCGACAACAAGTCAGAGGAAAAGAGGAAGACGCTCAACGTTTTCGACCACAATTTCAGAAGAAGAAAGTTGCCGCTGTAACAGCGAAATATGCCACAGACGGTGAGAACGAGACTCCTGAATTGGACGTGGGCAGTAACCCTCCTAGACAGCGCCGCGGAAGTTACCATAGTGCGGGAGGCGCTACGTCCTCATATGGAGGCGACAGCAACTGAAACATTCATTACTGTTGAAACAGCAGACACCAGAATGGCACCCCCTGACAGACTATTTAATATTGTCATCCAAATTGAAGGTGATATACAGCGTGTAATTAAAGGGATTTTTTGGGAAAATCTGACCTCTTCATATGACATTTTGTTAGCAGAGGCGGATTGGCCACCCTCATTCGTTCTTGCTGCACGTAGAGGGAGGAGGTAATCCTTCCGAGCTTTTCTCGACATGTCCCAAAGGACAAAGCGGAGGCTCTAGCAGCAGAGTGGGCTGTGTCCCTGGCTCCAGCGTTATTCCGCAATCACGTGGGTTGGGACGAAGATTCTCCCCCCCATGAAATACCTTTGCGGTCACTACCGCAGCCACAACCCCAATATCCCATAAAACGTGAAGCCAAAGGCCACGTTTCCGAAATTCTGACTCAGTTGGAATATCAGGGAGTAATGAACCCTGTGTATCACCTATGAACAATCCCCTTTCGCGGTTTCTAAACCCGATGGATCGTACCGCTTAGTATTGGATTACCGGCATTTGAACTCACATTGCCGGACCTTCGCGGTGCAAAATACCCATAGTTCGGCGCTTGTAGACAGTCTTGTTCGTAAAAAATATAAAACGACACTTGACCTTTCAAATGGATTCTACACGCACAACTTAGCCCCGGAAAGTGGCCAATGGTGTGCTTTTACTTCCGGTGGTAAAATGTTCAAATTCAGGCGTCTTCCTATGGGCTACAAAAATAGTCCAGGCGTGTTCGCCGCTCGTGTTGTCTCTTTGTTAGACGGCATAGATCCAGACGCCTGTTCGTATGTGGATGACATTTATCTGACGGACGACGAATTGTTTCCGCATCTGACCCGAGTAGACCGCATTATTCTTGAATTCGCGGTTCAGGGATACAAAATTAACTTTGCCAAATCTCATATTGCTGAATTTACCGTTTTGTTCTTGGGCTATGAGCTCAACAATGAAGGTAAGGGTTTAGCCCCCCATTTTCTGGAGAAATGTGCACTTCTAGAGGCAGTGACCAAAGCAAGTGTACCGAACTCTAAAGCTTTGCACCCCCGTTGGATGCAATGGGCAACATCTTTGACGTCTCCGGATGTCACTTTCATTTTTGACTCTTCTCTTCAGACTCAGGAGTTTTTACAGTATGAATTCTTTCATCCTCCTCCTTTGTCTTTATTGCCGCTTGAGGATTACGACTGTGTGATCTACACCGATGGTTCGGCACAACCGGCCACGGGTTCCAAGCATGCTTATTCAGCCGCATGTGCTATTGTCGCAGGTACGTTTGTGAACGGAAAGTTCAAATCCACTGTGGTGCATACACAGACACTCGGGGATAGTACCACACAATTGGCCGAGTTGCGTGCATTGGTGCTTGCTCTTGAGTTCGTAAATCCTGATGTGACCACTTTAATTGTGTGCGATTCTTACTACTGTGTTCAATCATACAATGACAATCTGTTCTTTTGGTCGCAAAATGACTATAGAGACGCTAAAGGCAACACAATCAAGCATAAAATGCTTTGGGTTAGAGTGGCAGAATTACAAAGACGTCTGCCACTCACGCAGGTGGTTCACACCCTAGGCCATCAGCGGGTGGGCGCACACACTGTTGGTAACAGTCTGGCAGATGAAGCTGCCCGATCAGCAGTACTCACGTGTTCAGTAGCAGCAGTTACTAGATCCATGTCTAGAATAGACACTGATATCGTGGCAGCTATTGCTGCAACAAAAGAAGGAATGAATTACCCTAGAGGTTCCCTTCTAAATATTCTTACCAAATAGGTCCCGATCAGGCTCCTTATGTAACAATACCTGACGTTGGGGTTCGGCTGATCCCCAACGCGGACCGCAGACTTTCCTTAATGACAGCGGCACACGAGGGCATGGCTTCGGCTCACGCTGGTGTGTCAGCGACAATTTCCATTTTGCAGCAGCGTTACTGGTGGCGGGGTTTATATAAAGATACACGTACTTATGTGCTTTCCTGTGTCGTTTGTCAACAGATCAAGCCTTCAACAGTCACAAGACCACCGCAGACCTCGCTTGCAATTTCAAACAGACCCTTTGGGTGTGTTTACTTGGATCACTGCGGTCCATTTTCTTCAGACACTGCCTATAAATATATCTTAGTGGCAGTGGACTCGTGCACACGGTTCATCTGGGTCTGGCCACAATGGAGTGCTGACGCTCGAAATGTCATAAGGGATTTGCGAGTCTTTGTGGGAATTTTCGCATGCGGCACCTTCCATTCTGACCAAGGTCCGGCGTTTGCCTCTAAGGCTTACAAGGACGCAATGGGCTCCTTAGGGGTGCGGGTGAAATTTTCGTCTCCGTATAGGCCTGAGGGCAACTCTATCGTTGAACGAATGAACCGTGACTTAAAGCAATCCTTGACAGCTAGAGTTATAGGTACTGGCAGGAACTGGCTGGCCCACTTGTATACTGTTCAGCGTGCACTTAATAATCTCCCTAGAAGGCCTCTGGGTGGGCGGACCCCTTACGAAATGCTCTTTGGCATACGAATGTTTGTGCCTGACCTTGATGGTCTAGACATGGCGGCGCAATCCGCCAAGTTTGATGTAGATAACCATTCTACTATGTTACAGGACTTACAAGAAGCCCGAGACAAACTTGCAATTGCACATTTGCCTTCAGCCACAGACCCTGCTCTGCAGATTCCGGTTGCCGGCTGGCTTCCGAAGATTGGCGACCTGGTACGAGAGAAGGTGGAGAACAAAAAGAATTCGGCCCCTCTTTTCGTGCACCGGTTCCAGTCCTGGGCTTGAAGGGAACACGTACAGTCATCTTACCACCGCTTCCCGGTCGCAAGGAAAACAGATACATCTCAGTGGAAAATGTCAAGCTACAACATCTGGCCGATCCTGAATAGTGTCACACCAGCGGTCTCTTGTCCTGCCATTTATCGGACATGTATCCGCGGCACGCCTGCACGAACAGTCACTGATGTTACCATGGAGATGGTTGATTTGCCTGAAAATATATTTGAACCCCCTGCATCCCCCTGCATTGATGAGGACGAATATACTTATCCCGCCACAGAGTCGGTGGCACACCAACCAACAACGCCACTGAGCCCGACACGTTATTCCTTTGACTCGGATTCCAACTCATCCCCATCCCCGTCCAAGTTTAGTCTTTTTGTATCCTGGTTTAGAGATAATTTTTTGATTCCACCTTGGACTTATATTTGGATGGTACTTTTCTTGGTTTTTTTGTTCATGTCCATTGGCTTTGTCACGGTGTTTTTTCTACTCATCAATGGTCACTATTTACCTGAACGCTCTGCTGTGAACAGTGTGGCTGGGACTTTGGCTCCACATTCCTCTTCACACATCATGAAGCGTGACCACACATTTGTGAACATTTCAGCGTTTCCAGTTGCAGATGGCATCGTATGGGATGCTGTAAACTTTCAAATCCATGGCCCGACGGAAATTATTAATGTACCAAATGTCCTTCGAGTCTCGATGGGTGATGTAGTAAAAAGTAATATTCATTCTGATGATTGGGATGTGCATGCCGTTGAAGCATTGTTTGCTGATTTAAAATATTATGCTTCCTTTAATGCTGAGGACTTGTATATGAATTCTGCGAATTATGCCGATTTGTATTGCTACCAGCATTGGGGCAATCATTTTCTCCACAAACCGAGTGCACTACGTAGCCCTGTTACTTACACCCAATGGGAACATTGTCCAAACCCCATACCAGGTAGTTCCCAGACTCTTCGAAATAAATTCACCTATTTTACTGATTTCAATCGATAGAACCCTGGGTCCTATTATTTTAAATTAAGAACCCCATTGACTCAAAAAATAATGTTGACCCACACTAAATTACTTTATTCGGGTTCCTTTTTGAGCGCCTTGGCGGTGGGTGGTTATGAGTATTGGAAAGACACAGTAGATTTAAAATCAATCTGGGGTTCGAAGCCATGGCAGGTGCAAGGCACTGAGGCGCTGCACCGCGCTTGCCTTATCCCAGCCCAAATTATGTTTTTGAATGCTTCCATTTATCAGACCACGTGTTGGGGGTTGTCTTCCGTTAAACAACTAAACGCGCCAGCCATCCCATTCTTGTCGAGTTCGCCAAATGACAGTTTACGATTTAATATGTCCCTTTTACAGTTACAGGCTCAGTTCCAAAATAATTCTTTTAACGTTTCTGCACTGATACAGTCACCCTGGTTGGCATGGCCCATATCATCGAATGCATGCCAGCTGCGTTTCCATGGCACAGTTCCTGGCTACATACAGGACAAGCCTGATCCAAGATTTACTGCAACTCGTACTGTCACCACGTATTCGGTTGGTAAATTATGTAAACAATGGTTACAACATTCGTCCTTAGACTCTGTTAAGAAACATTTGTCTCTCCTATCAGGCACTATTGATTTATCTGACTTTATCTTGGGACCTCGTGGTCCCCGACCGAAGAGGTTCATTTATGAAGCGTATAATGAACTCTGGAAGCTGTCACAAATGGAAGCTGCTTCCCGCCTTCGGGAAATAGACCAAGCAAATTTGGAAAAGGTGCTTGCTGTTGTTGACAATAGTATAAATACCCTGTCTTCCCGCATTTACACATTAGAGAATATTGTATCCTCTGTTGTTGATATTGTACAAGATGATGTCTCTATGTTGTATCATGGTCAGAATCAGTTACGCTCAGTGATGCAGTTTGCCTGGACTTTGCAAACCCTTAAATTAGGTAAAGTTCCTTGGAATCTCTTGAACACCACTGCCCTTTTTCTGCCTTTTAATTTGACGGAAAAACAGCAGTTCATGTCCATGAAAGATGCATCTTACACCTTGTTACATATCGAGAAAGTTGATCCTTTACCATTCTCTGTAGCGGAACTAGATTCCGCGGTGTGGCTGGTTCATGGGGTTATCGCTTTACCTTTTTCCCTGTTTGAATTTAGCTCGTGCATGAGACATTATCCTGTGGGCCGTTTCCAGCCTTTGGGTAGTGCTTTCCTGCATGAACTTTGGTCCTTGCCTTTCATGTATAAATGCCTTAGAGAAGGCAGGGAAGTGTTTCTCACGGGGAGTCTTGTGATTCAACTGTGGGTCATTCGCTTATTTGTAAACATATTAAATTGCACGGGGCTTGTAGCGTTTCAGTTCCGAATCTGGCATGTGTGCTAAAGGGTATTCCTGCTCCTGCTATTTCTCCTACTTTTACTTTGCTTACTAACGGTAGCTATTTGCTTTTAAATAACGAAGACTGTTGTGGCCTACAAGCTGGCATTCCGTATATTGTTACGGTCTCACACAGAGTTGTCTGCTGCAAGAATGTGCTTTTTCCTCCCCCTCACGACATCGTTGATAACTCTATTTGGCCTTCCATTCCTACCATGGAGGCAGATTTCAATAAGTTGAGCAGAATAAAGGCCCTATTATTGAATAAGGAGGTTATGCTCACATCCGCCCGGGAGACATTCATTCTCCAGGTGGCTAGTACACACAGTGAAATACAGGCCCTTTTGAACACTGACCTCCCCCAACATTTTGGGGAGTTGATTCATCGTATTTTTAATGCATCAAACACTGAGGGTCTGGTGCACTTTTTTAAACTTGTGGGGTCTGGCCTGGTGTCCACCTTCCAAACTATTTTCGGTGTGATACCGGCATTCATACATTCTATTTTTTCTAGCATCTTTGGTGGCTTCCCATTAATCCTCGCTTTGGCGGCTGGTGTCTTGCTGTTGGTCTGTTTTCTGCGCAATGGCTGCACACCACTGGGCCCTTCTCGATCCCGAACGCCTCCAACTGCTCCGTGAGAGACTTCTGGTTGGCTTCGATGTTCTGCCCTTGGCAACTATCAGTGTGTCCTACACCCTTTCTTTTCGCTTTGCGTATTTCACTTGCGTGCAACCTGTGATGTCTTGCATCCGGTGTCCGTTCACATGGACCATGGATTATTGCCTCTCCAATTCGTCATTGTCTGTTCCGGATTTTGTCCAGTTGGTGGGTCCCTTAGAGGCCCATGAACGGGACTGTTCCGCTGCTGGCTTTATGATGCGTGCGGCTGCACTGGGGATTTTGGCACAATGGGATATCTGGGCGGCTGCTCAGACTCTCCTACAACAAAGTTATATTGAATATCACGCAAGCTGTCCCACATTGCTTCTAGATGCTCCATCCTCTGAGGAACATTCATGCAGCTTTGATCTGTTGGACTGGATGGCGTCTACGTTTTTGACGATTCCAATGATGTCCTCTTGGACGGTATAGCTTTTTCTGCTCTTCCACGTTTTTGGATTAATTTGCCGTTCACTGTCGGTGGATTGCCTCGTTTCTGCTCAGGTGTTTGGAACTCTGTCTGCATTTTCGATGGACTGTCCAGGGGAGGGTGTCTTGTGGCTCATGGCCTGCCTGGCTACGTTGGCGCATGCCTGGCTGCCATGATGACTTTTGCGCACGTTACTCTTAAACTGTTGTTCTGTCGCCCTCTGCTACTGCCAAGTTATTTTACAACTGTCTGCATTTTCTGTTTCTCACCTTTTCTCCTATTCCCTTTTGGGCTCAGTCTGAACAACAGTTACAAGGTCGAATAACAAATCCCTGGTTCATACTGATTTGGCCCGTCCCTCGCACCTAGACATAACACCATGTACAGCTGCCATTGAGAAATTAGTGTGCTTTTAATAATACGGTTGCCTGCTCTAGAGAGCACTTGGAGACGAACTTTCCAGAGAGAAGAGCTGTGATTGTATGCTGATGTAGTTTTGCATCTAGAGACTGAGGTATGGGGGTTCGCTAGTCAAAGCCCAAAGGTCTTCTATTATCATAATAAACTGGCTTCCAGCACGGGGAGGGTGGTAATGTTAGTTAGACATATATCCACTGCTTTGTGAGATGCTTTCCCGTTCGTATTCTATGGAGTAGTAACTATGCTGATTATATTATTCATATGTATTATGCTATTAGTACTGACACGTGTACTGTATCTTAGAGCACGTAAGTTGAAATAAATATTTTGAACTATACAGTGTCTCTTCATACGCATGTTGTGGACAGGTACGAGTGTGACGAAAGAGTGTTCTTGCCTCTGCGAGTCCTGGGTGAGAGAGAGATACCGTGTTCTAGGTTGTCTAATCATTGGTACATTAGTGCTAATGGGACGCTAAGGCTAGTTGGGTTGGGGTTTTGGGTGCTAAGGTCTATAGTTGGCTCACCACTATATTCCAAGGTCCTATTATCCTGTGCATAGCTCTGTATGTGCAGAAACCTTATGACACACTCTTGATCTGTCTTCAACTTTCAAATGTGGTGAAGAGTAAACGCCCCTTCTCATTTCCAAGACATCTGTTGCTCGACTCTCATTTTATCACACATATTCAAGGGGCTCTTACTGAATTTCTACAGCACAACATAGATACTGCCCCTTCTTTTACTATATGGGATACAATGAAATCTGTCATACGTGGCTCTACCCAGCAATACATTTATTACTCAAATAAAAAAAAACAAAAGAGGGTGAATGAGCTCTGTGATGCCTTAACAAAGTTAGAAGTAGCACATGCAGAGGAAATGATGTCTAACGGGCCAAATATTGGGATTATCTATTCATCACTAATAAATATAAGGGTGCTTATGACCCGTCAGTTTAAAGAGAAGGCTGCAGCCTCTTATAATAAAAATCAAATGAACCAGTATGAATACAGGGATCAGGTCGGGCGGTTATTGGCTTACCAGGTTGCGGACAAGAAAGCTAGAACCAGGATCGATTCAATTAAGGGTAGAGATGGAAGGTTATATAACTCGACTAATTCGATCTTAAAACAGTTCTATCAATTCTACTTAAAGCTGTACGCTCTATCTGATAATGTAGATGTAATGTTGACTGAAGAATATCTACAATCACTGTACCCCCATGTTCTTAATCCAGAGGCTGTGGATTATCTCCAGCTGGATATAACGGAAGAGGAAATCTTAACTGCTATAGCAACACTGCCGTCAGGTAAAGCTGCTGGAGACGACACTTTACCTATAGAATTTCATAAGACTTTCAAAAATTTAATACTCCCGCTGTTTCGGGTGGTCATTAATCAAATTGGAGAATGTAAGCAAGCTCCTAAATCCTGGGACATGACTAATATTGTTTTTTTTCTTAAGAAAGGGAAGAGCGCTGATGACTGTGGGTCTTATCGCCCAATCTCGCTCATTAACTCTGATGCCAAAATATTTGCTAAAGTGCTTTCCAATCGTTTGGCACCATATATGCCTCGCTTAGTATCTGAACACCAACATGGTTTTATTACTGGTAGGGATACCACCGCACATGTTAACACAGCTATAACTGCTTTTGATATTGCTAACAAAACTTCTAGTAAAATGGGGATGATCCTCTTAGATGCTGAAAAAGCATTTGATAGGGTGGTATGGGACGCATTATGGCGAATACTGAGCAATAATGGCTTACCTGACAAATTTATGAATTGGATCCAGGCTTTATATATTAACCCGCAGGCTAAATTAATATATGATAACTCGTACTCGACTACATTTACAATACAACGCGGCACCAGGCAGGGCTGAGCACTCTCCCCTCTGCTCTTTGCCCTTTATATAGAGCCGTTTATCCAAATTTTAAATCGGAATAAGAATATTACTCCCTTCAGCCACGGCATGTACGAACTCAAGGCTATAGCATACGCGGATGATATCGCGGTCTTTACATCAGATCCAGTAACTACAGTTAGTATCATACAGGAGGAAGCTAAAGTGTTTGGCTGTTTTTCGGGGTATGAACTTAATATACACAAAACTCAAGTATTACATAATCTAGAAACTACGGTACCTATTAAGGGTGCCTGTACTGTCGCAACTTGCTTGGGTGTTAAGATTACTGCAAAAGTGGATCAAATATGGAAACTTAATTATGAAATACTACTTCAAACAATAACTAAGAAGTTTAAGAATTGGAATAAGCTCCCAATAACTATCATTGGCCGGATTAACATAGTCAAAATGATAATCTTACCTAAATTTTTGTATTTATTTCGGGCTATTCCTATACGGGTCCCTAATTATTTCTTTCACAAATTAGAGGGAGCAATCAGCAGTTTTATTTGGGGAAATAAGAAGGCAAGACGTTCGATAAAACTACTTAAGTTTCCTTATAAGCTTGGTGGTCTGAATTTGCCGGATTTTAAGTTGTATTTTTGGGCAGCATTTACAGGGCGAATACAAAGTTTGTTAATCGATAAACAGCCATACTACGGCCTTGTCTTAGCATTGGGCACTGATAGCCACATGTTCTTGTATAGGGTTAACGATCCTAACTATTATAAAAGAGTCAGGTTCAAGACTATTAGAGATATCGTTCACATATGGAAAGAAATTCTTGACTACTTCTCACTCACTTTTGAGGACCTTATCAGCCATGAACATCTTAAACTATGGAATAATCCATCTCTCCCGAGCATATTTCATGACTCAGTTGCCTGTGATTGGGCTAAATGTGGAGTCGAAAGATTGGGGCAGCTGTACGATCACTCTGGCTTCTCTACCTATGCATCGCTGCAGCAGTCTTTTGATCTTCCATATCAGTCCTTTTTTAAATACCTCCAATTTAGAGATTATTTTTTTAAACGACAACTAATGCAACCTCCGCAATCACATGTAGTTCTTACAAGTTATCTAAACCCCGCTATTAAAGCTAGGATTAGGTCAATGTATGCACATCTATGCTACTTCAGAACTGCTGATCTTAGCCATTTAGCTATCAACTGGAGCCGGACACTCAATATGGAAACGGATGCATCGGAAATCTCGTTGGCTTTAGATACACTAAATAACTCTGTACATTCTACTAATTTAAAGTTACAACAATACCGTACGATCTGTATGTTATATTATACCCCGGATAAAATAAAAAGTGGCAACAGCCACCACAGGCATCTGCTAGTGGGGGTGTGGATAGAACATGCTGTCCTAAGTGTGGTCTAAAATCAGCTGATATTCTCCATATGTTCTATCTATGTCCCATACTATCGGATTTTTGGAGGAATGTTACGCAGTATGTTGGACAATGCCTGGGCCTTGATTCAACTTTTTCCGTAAAAGAGATTATGCTGGGGCATGCGACGGTATAGGGTTGTGCGACGATTCTTCTATGGGTTGTTTTTTCTCTATTCTGTTAGTTACTGCTCGTCTCTGTATTGCAAGAGTGTATTACTCCTAATCCTCCTTTACTATTTGATTGGCTGGCCCTTATGAAGGATATTTACGAAAAAGAACAGGCACTTGCTAAATCTCGATCTACTCGCTCAATGCTAAGATTTGGACGTATTGGGAAATATTTTGAGCACTAGTACAGTATTCCATTAGATCGATGTTGGGTGTCTTCAGTTTGTTGCTACACCCACATGTATATCGTTTACAGAAATGTTGACTATGATATATGTCATTATATTTCTTTGTTCTTTTTCTTTCTCTTTTTTTATGCTCTGCTCTGCTTCTTGCTTATGGGTAGTACATTGTGTGCTCTTTAGCATTGTTAATGTTTTTGCTTCTTTTTCTTTGTATGTACCCTCCGTCAAAAAAAAAAACAAAAAAAAAGGAATGATCTTGGATTGAATAATCCTTGTAAAGCACAACAAGTACTCACATACCTTGACCGATGCAAATCTGATGTTGCTTTCCTTCAGGAGACACACCTTGGTACCCAGGTGACCTTCTGTTTTGCTTTAAAATGGAGCAGCCACCATTCACTGGCAAAGGTCTCCCCCTACACTGGAGGGACAGCCTTGTTGGTTCAACAAGGCATAACATTTAAACTTCACCACAAAATAAATAATGCACAAGGCATATACAGATGATCCAGACTTCCCGAGACAAACATGTGCCAAATGTACAGCAATGTCAGCTCAAACTATACTCTAGGGTGCAGGAGATGTGATTTTAACTCAGTCTTATATAAGCAGCTAAACTGCTCTAACATAGATACTTGCACACAGCTACCTCGACCTTGGAGGTCATAATGGACGACAATGGGTTGGTAGATATATGGAGACATAGGTTCCTGGACATTAAAGAGGGTACACACGTCTTTATCCTAAATGGGTCATCAGAGAGACTTGACTCCTTTATTGGCACAAATGATGTTTGTGGCCGGACGTGGTGGTTGAACATCTTCCACGCACAGACCGCTCACCAGTCGAATTGGTGATGGAAATTAATGCACAGAAGCACTGCACACTCACCTGGCCCCTTTAGACCTCTTAGATACAGCCTTTAGTGATGAGATCAAGGCCAAAACAGTAAAATTCCTTCAAACAAACGAAAATTCTGTAACATCCACTGGCACTCTATGGGAAGCTTTGAAGGCTATATGCAATGGATTTGTATCGCCAAACACAGATAGTTCATAGAGCCTTATGAAATAGACTCAACAAGCCTGAAAGGAAGATAGCGTTGCTTGCAACCCACTACACTGAACACCATTCACTCCAAACACTGGTGGAGATTAGAGTTAGGGAGAAGAAACGCCTATACAAACATGTTCCAGCACAAGCATATAGTCAGGCAGAGAGACCGAGTAGGGTGCACTCATCTCTGACATGTCACTCACGGTCCCCACACGACCTAACACTACTAGTGGGAGAAGATGGAGAACATATATATGAAGCTGAAAACATACTGGCTGAGTTCTCTAAATACCACACAGGGCTATATACACCCCGTATCTCTGATCCCCCACAGATGTTTCAATCTACTTTGATCGCATGGCCATGCCCAGGGTGGAGGGTCACTGCAGACAATTCCTTGATGCACCTATTACCCTTATATAGATCACTAGTTATATCGGACCTTCCCACGTGCAAGACTCCAGAGAATGATGGGTTCCCCATGGAGTTTTATAAACGCCTATTCTCAATTGCTAGCACCTTGACTTCTGCATGCAGATGTGTAATCAGGCAATAGGAAAGGGTACCCTCCCATCCTCCCTTATATAAAGTGTTCTTGTGACTCTTCTGAAGCCTGATAAGCCCTCTATGCATCTTGAAGACTTATCAGCCATTATCCCTCATTAATATGGACACAAAGATATTGGCTAAAGTATTAGCTGACTAACTACTCCTCCTCCTGCCGGATCTGGTCCTTCTAGATCAGGCTGGATCTGTTCCGGGCAGATACACTGCTCATGATCTTAGAACAAGTTTTGCTTTTCTACACCAACTAAATCCAGAACTGGAGGCCATGGGGGTTTTCTTAGATGCCACTAAGGCATACCTCCCTAAAATGGAGCTTCCTATTTGCAGCGCTGTCCAAAATGGGATTACTCATGAGCTTCATAACCTGGGTCAAGCCTTTGTATACGAGACCTAACACTAGGATTCACCTGAATTTCCTCCTTTTGGATCCCTTCACCTGACAGGGATGCCTGCTCTCTCCTGTACTATATGCCTTGGCAACAGAACCATTGGCCTGTGCAATTTGCCAACTACATGGTCATAAAGGGCTCAGAGTTTCCCACCTGGAACATATAGTATCATTGTATGTATGCAGATAACATCACTTTAAATTAATGCAAACCAGTGCAAAATCTTAGTGCAGTTATCAGGGAGTTTACACTATTCAAGACACTTGTGTGTATCATGATTATTTGGAATAAATCTATGATCTTCCAGCACACACCCGCTACACAGGTCAGGGCACTGGGTTACCCCCTTCCCTGGTGTTCTACTTCTATCAAATATCTTGGCATAAGGATTGGTTGAGACCAGCCCGTAATCATTTCAGAAAATTATGCAATTGTCATGATAAAAGTGGGTAGGTAAATCCATCTTCCCTTGCCGGGCAGAATAACTCTAATGAAAATGATAATTCTGCATAAACTATCATACCTGTTATATAACATCCGTGTACGCTTAAGTCAACAATTTTTCGACACTCAGTTCGCATATGATCTTTTTAGCTTAGGAGGGTAAACAGCCTAGAGTATGGTGGGAAATAATGACACTGTCATATGATAAAGGGGGACTAGTGTTGGCACTGGTCTTTGAACTCTATTATCATTGTGCCCAAGCTCATTTCGCTCACTGTTGGCTGTATGTTAGGTTTGAAATTCCCGGCCTTGCAATGCACTCGTTTCATGCTATATTAGGTTAGCAGTGCGTGGCTAAATAGATGCCGTTTGTATTCACGTTAGCAACCCGCTGAGTTATCCCCATGATGTGCAGGCTTCAGTTAGCGAGTGTGACTCCATTTTGCATTTCGTAATCCCTATTAGGCTGCTTAGACTGTGGCTGAGTCAGGCCTCGCGGCTCACATTGCTTGCCTCAGCAGAACGCTGTATTTTGTTATTATTTTCTCTCTATGTTCAAGGCTGTTTCTCGACTTACTAATGAATAGCCCATTTTGCCCCTGCATGCCTATCTGAATGTGTAGTTTCTGCTCCCACGTTAGAAGACGCTGAGACCCAGCACCGTGGCCTTGGACTCCTGATTAAATGTACCCATCTGGCAGGTGTTAGCTCATCCTACTGTGCCTCTTTGTTCATGTTCGGCCCAGGCCGGTAGTTTTCCATTATGGGCGTGGTTGGAGGCCTCTCGGGAGGAATTATTACTCATTGTAGACGGTTCGGGGGTCAGTCCCTCAGCAGACATCTTAGGGTGCAGGTCATGATGGACTCCTCTGCAGAGTATTTCTAATAAACATGTAAGTTTGTATTCTCTACTGTCTGACCGACTCTTTATTCTTGCGAAGGCATAGCAGGTGGTTGTAAGCAAAACCCGAGTGGCCCTAGAGGGTCCCTTCCTTCACCCACCCCCATACATGCCACATATAGTGATAGAGCATGACACGGCCCACCAACTTCCGCTGAGTGCTTTGATAGGACAAACACCTTGATGCAACTACTCTGAAGTAAACTCCATAACAAGCACTGAACTGGCATGGGATTGCTTTGTAAAAGGCGCAAATGCCTGATTGCTCTACACCCCAGAAAAGCCTCTCATCCACTATTAATTGATACACCTTACTGGGGATAAATTAACCTTACAAAAGCTGCGGTAATGGGGGATCCAGCATATCAGAGATATTTTTCTGAATGCATATGCTCGAGGGCAACATATGGTGAAGAATTTACTGCAATCAAACAAGCATCTTGTTACTAAGCTATATTCTACGATACAAACAGAAGCCCCTGTTGTGACCCCTGACAATAGAGTAATATGGAAGGCCGATCGCAGAGGGGTGGGGGGAGGATTCCAGCTATGGAATGGATATACTGTTGTGGTCATGTACATGGGGAGGGGATCGTGACCCGGCTGTAAAAACATGCATAGCTGCCAACTCACACGACGCCACCGTGTGACACACGGTATCGGCTACCATCACACGATCGCCTGGGGAGGAGCTGATATCACACAGTGGCAGGGAAAACAAGCTGAAAACCACTGTAAATAGTGGATTTCCGAGGCTTTGAATTGCCGACGTCCATTAACGGGTGTGAAAACACCCCAGGACTAGGGCACCAGCCTCAGCTAGCTTTGTTTTTTGTTTTTGGAGGAGGGGACCTGGGGGCAGGGTGGGGGCAAAATTGCCTTTTAGCTACTTCTCGGCACGAGGTCTTGCCCCCTCCTTTGACCCGTCCCCTCCTCACACGGTGAGATTTTTGTTCAAGTTGGCAGGTATGAACATGGATAGACAAATCAGTCTTCGGCATGGAACAGCTGGAATGCTGTTGTACTACTCTCCCAAAAGCTCACAGACCTAAGAACTTTTGGGGCCCCATAAAATCGTATTTGCTAACACAAAATGTGCCTCCATCTTGAACTAGTTGGTGAGATGAGAGCAGAGTTCAGAAAGTCGTAGAGCTACGAGAGACACTCTCATCTGCCAGCAAAACCACAGGAATATGTTAAAATGTACAGAGCCTGGCTTTTAGCTGTCTCCAACCCGTAATACTGGCACATATCACCTGTTCATCATAATTAACAGTTGGGGACGTCATCATTCTGAGGCCGCCACTGTTAACACGAGACACCGACTGTGATTTTCTGCTCTATGTATGTGAAAAATGCATACATATAAAAAAGCCGTTTTGTGCTGTATGTATGAGTGCTGTAACGTTGGAAAATCTCAAAATAAAAAGTTACAAAAAATGATGACTCCTGCAGGCTGGAGTGAATACTGTAGCAGAGGATGAATTCGGAAGCAGTGGGATAATGCTGCAGCAGGGAGATAATTCGGAAGCAGTGTGTAAATTGAGTGAGCGTGTGTGGATTCTGCCTCAGGTGCAAATAACGACAGTAGATGGTACATTTGGGAGCATTATGTGAATTCTACATCAGTGGGTGTGGTTTTGCGATTGATGAGATGTGTCTTCCCCTTCCAGGGCTCAGAAAGTCCTGGGGAGGCATGGACGTCAGGATCGGGGGAAAGGGAGGGGCCCCGGGCAAATTAATAATTGGGTAGGGAAAGATAAAGAGCTGGCTGAATCTACTACCTCCCCACCCCCATGTCTTCACCGTTGGGAGAACCACCACAGGATGGCAAAGTAAAGTTGTCGGAGATGATTCGTTGAATAAGTAAGGCTTTCCTTTCTAGAATTGCTGATGCGGGCAGTAAGCTTTGTTGAGCATGTGTGTAAACCACCTGGGTCCCGGAAGTGGAAGAGACATTCTTCTACAGTCAACTGATTCTGAGTCAATGGGGGAATTCCAAGGTTTTCAGCACAGTACGATTGTGCTGGGTGTTAAGAGTCCGTTGCAAGTGCTGCAAGGCAAGGAGTACTGTTTTCATATGAAGAGCAGGACCGTGTACGGAGCTATTCTTTAAAAAAAAAAAAAAAAAAAACGGATTCAGCCTTCTTTGTTTCTTCTACACTCCCATCCATAAATAACAAAGTTTAACATGTACATTAATACCTAATCCATACTCAATCCGCATCCATGACGATGGAATACATTTACTATTTCACATAAGCTATAAATGGTTCGGGAAAAAATAAAGATTCTTCATTAACAGTAGAAGCATGTAGAGATCAATATTTAAAACATTGTAGTAGCACCGAAGTGCAGTAAAATGATCTCTTTTTGCTTACATCATTATCACAACATGGCAACAGGAAGTGTGGGAGTAACTTAGGTGCGCAAGTAACATTTAATAAGACTCGAAGAGTTTTGCTTTATTTTCACGCATACAACAGACATATTGCATCCAATAGACTTAAAGTAGGCTTGTGGTCTGTCCCTTGTTCCGGATTCACTTCCCTGCTTCTGAATTGATGGCTTCCTTCCCTCTTTGGTTATTTATCCCACCCAAGGAACATTTTGGCTTGCCTGTGTTTTCATTGGATTAGTTGTATCCTTCCACTGTTGACATCTGTATCTCGCTATGCAGTGCATGAGGGGTTACTTTCTTTCCCTCTCTCTTTCTCCTTTCTATCCCTGCTCCCACCTCATCTTTCTCGCCCCCACTCTCCTTATGTAAATAGTTGGCTCTCCCATAGTGCCTGCTTGTCCCCCCCCCATGGGCCATCCTTTGCCCTTTGCTGCATTGGTAGGTACCATTTTTGATTGGATTTTAAACTATTCAAAGATCACCTGTTTGTGCACAGGCGTGAACAAGCACAATGACCTTCTTGACACGCTTTTATTTTTGCTTTATCAAAAATTATTCTAAGATGGCCTACTGTGGAGTGATTGCATCTCACAATGGTTTTGCCATAAAATATGGCAAAACTCAAAAAGCTTTGCATAACTAGTAGTTCTGCATCCCGGTCTCACAGGTGAGACCTACTGATTTTGCCAATGCTTGTTTTAAATACTGCACATTTACCAACAAATCTGTCAAACCTCATTTTTGTTTTGAGATGATGCTCGTGTTTGTGCAACAACACAAACCATATTCAGGTGATTACCCTACACTCCTTCTCCAGGACCATGACATCACAACATGGGGAATGGAACCAAGATTTGGTGACCATCCATTAAAATGAGGCAACCATATTTTGATGGTCTGTATTCTGGCTCCTGAATGTTTTGTTATGATGCATGCCATACCTTTTTTCTGCATCCCAACACATGCCATTTTCTAACTGGCCTATAACAGTAGATTCAACTTAACCACCGACCCCACCCCAGACCCACAGAGGCAAAATCAGCATCTATTTGATCACCAGTTTCAAAAGTCCCAAGCAGCACTTCTTGTAGAGCATAGTCTGGCTGTCAGTCAATGTGTATCTCTACCCTAATGATTGAAAAGTAGTTATGACAATCATTTGTTATTCTTTATTCTCATTTTCACTCCCTCTTTGAGGGATAATAACGCTCCCTTTGCAATTAAGCATTTGAGTGTCTTGAGCCACATCCTGAAAAGGCCAAACCGTAGAGTCTTCAAGATGTATTCTGCTTGGTCCAGATATTTATATGTCTAATGATCAGCCATTCGGTTTGTGTCTCTTTCACTAAAATTCGCACACATTCCACAGAGAAGAAATAGAGGCTCTCTAGCCCCTTCTTATCAAACTGCCCCTCCTGAAAAGGGCCAATTGGAGAGTAGTTGGTGCAGTCCTTGCCACTCTTTTCTAGGCCCTTCCCAAACTCCAGCCACCCTCCATGCAGATAATCTGTCTCCCTTTCAGGTGAACCGGTCTGAACCTGGATCCTGGAGATATATACTGGTCTGTGGAACACAATAGTGAAGTAACTCCCGGCAGATGGAGACTTGCCCCAGAAGTACTCATCCACATTACTGTATGCCTGGATAGGGACATAGTTTTCAAAAGCTGGGATGCTTGTGAATACATTGGCAGGAGGGTTGTCAGGAATGTCCAATGGGTCCTCCTCAAAGTCCTCATCTTTTAACCGATTGGCCGTTCCCTGGAAGGAAGAATAAAGGCCCATGTGCTGGAACAGAGATGGTTTAAATCGAATAACATCTTTTTGAGTGAGAAGCATACGAAAATGCGTCAATAGCCAATCGCAAGGCATCTCCTGGTAAAACATCAATAGGAACTGGGCAAGCCTTTGCAGGTCACTGGATTGGTAAAGCTTGCCGATGTAGCCTAGTTTGGAGAACTCCAAAGTCACCCAGTAGGTGCTCCCGCGGGATGTGACCACTTTCTTGATGGCTGTAAAGAAGGACTTGGAGCACTGAACGTCATCTTCTATCATGAGGTAATAAGTTGACAGATTTTTGCAGAAGTTCATCAGAAATGCATAGTCCACGTTCTGCTTGGACCTGAACTTCACTCTGTCCTCGGGGTCATTGTAGTTGCGTTTTAGTCCTTCCAGTGCAGGGTAATACTCTTGCGGTGCATGGATCACCAGCAGGTGACCAGCCATAATGTGGTGGGTGAACTTGTTGCCAATCTCTTCTGCCATTCGGGAGTTCCACTCCGTGTCAAAGTCGGCCAGGTGCACCACCACTACCATGTCTTTCAGCTCCTCATTGGTGGACTGCTTGAAGATGGATTTCAGGGTCTCAAGGAGGTAAGTTCCCTTTTTCCTTTTGACGGAGCTCAGCCCAATTGTGAGGTATTCTTGGAATGAGAAAGAAAAAAATATTGTCTTAGTATCTCATGAGCACATGTAACACTTGTGCGAAGTCTACAAAAGATAGAGAGGTCATTTCATTAATTAAATATTATTAAAGGTGTGGTAGCAATCTTGGCTTCCAGTTAAAGGACTTGAATAGTCATCACAGATTCAGAAGCCAAAGGGATATGGCATATCAAAGGACACCCACTACCACTACTGGCACCACTGGACTTGGACACAGGAAAGTTCTAACATGCAGTTTTAACGTTGATAAATTAGTAACCACTGATTTTGTCATTTGCATAAATAGATGTAAGCATATGGTGAGAAAACATTTTATTTTAAGTGCAGGCGTTTCATATTTCTTGCAAGGACAGAACCTAGATCAGGCTCTCAGTGTGCTGCAGGTGAGCGTAAAAACACATAAAGAATAAGGAGAGAATATTGCTGTCTATCCGGTCCTCCACTGAAATGCCTGCAGCTGCTACACCATGCGTCACTAAATAATCAAACTTTCATATGATCATTCCTTCGCTCCTACCTTCCATTGACCTGCTAGTCAAGGCGAACAACTTGTACTTTGTTTATCATAAGAGACTGCCTCAGAAATTAAATTATTTACCGATCTATTTCTTTAGGATATCTATTATCTGGCCGCTTTAGATACTCTCTCCTTTTTCTCTTGCTCTCTTGCTGTCTCTAGTTCTTCCTGACTCTCTTGGAATAGCTTTCATTTTCTTCACTCTCTCGCTTTCCCTTTCTTCCGGTAGTTTGTCTCTGTTTTAATCTCTAACTTCCCTTTCCATCGAATGTAGGATTCCATTATGCTTATCTTTCTGCCTCTTTTGTCTTCCTTTGTTCATCGCTCTCCTTGTTCTGTCATCCCTCAGACTTTCCTTACCTCCGAATATATTCCTTCTCATCGAGCTGCTCTTTTATCCTCTCCCCTGTCTATTCATCCCTCATTCAGTCTTCCTGCTATCTTATCTTTCAGTTTATTTCCATTGTTCTGTGTTTTGCCCAAGTATCTACGCATTCATGTACACCACACTCCACTAATGTCTCTATCGGTCTCCCTCGCTAAATGTCATCTTCCTGTCTGTACCACTGCCCTCCCATCCTTCTATCTGCCTGCCTTTCAAAAGGACGTTTACCTGACATGCATAGATGTGTTCTTATCTCTGCCTCCATGTCTGTTTTTCCTGTCATACTATCTGTACATCTGCCATTCTGTCAATCATCTCACCTGCCTGCTCAATTCTCCATCTGTATCTCCCTCATCAGTGAAAGGAGGGAAGGCTTTTTCCAGTTAAAAGTAAGAAAGGAGTCACAGGAAATTAGAAATCACAGAAATATCGTTAACATTTTACAACAAAGCTGTTTGCTGAATAGGGGATAAGAACGACAATATTATTTTTCATTTAAATTAATAACAAAACATAATTTATTCTGAGTGTAGCAAATGGCAGTTTTGCTGAGCAATGGGTGTCTTTCCTAGAAAATAACGTTCAACAAATTATAATATAGTAATCTACACAGTTCAGAGATAACTAACAAGCTATACTGGCAAATTAATCAGAACAGGATAAACAGGTTACTTTTTCTATAAGAAGATTGCCCTTCTATAGTGATGAATGAATGAAAGTTTATTGTTTGATTAATTAAAACCTTACAATATATATGCAGTAATTCTTGATAATAAAATCCAATTATAAAAATTGATTATAAAAACATTTGGGCATCAAGTTCATTATACTATTTACATCCTACATTACTTTCTTTTAGCTTATGATGTTCTGACTTAATTCTCAGTTGCGTTAAGAACTTTACAAAAGCTGAAGTTAAAATTATATCGTCAGTATATATAGTGGGAATGGGTTGTATGACGTTACAACGCATTCCATTGCAACGCATGCCTTTACCACACATGCGTTACAACTCGAATGCCATCACCACGCATATCCTTTACCACGAAAATGCCTTTAACACGCATACTTTTACAACGATTTTCGTTGTTAAACTATGCATGTTAATGCCATTTTCATGTTAAAGGATATCTCCGATCCCTACAAATTAACCCTAAAAACGTACCCTTAAAATTTACCCCTGCGCGATACCACCCCCTCATTCCCCCTTACCTCTCCACTCCAAGCACTTCCGATTTGCGTTTTACGTCGTTAAGAGGAAGCGGAAGTCTCTTTCCGTTTCCTCTAACGACGCCGATTGCCTCCACATCTTTTTTCTTCTTTAACTGAAAACGACGGAAACAGGTGCGTTTTTTTTTCTTTTTTTGTGGGGGGAGACACCCCCAAGCCCACCCCTTTTTTTTTTTTTACCTTTATCACACATGCCTTTACTATGTATCTCGTAGTAAAGGTATGCGTGGTAAAGGCTATTCGTGGTAACCACGCATGCGTTGTAATGCATGCGTGGTTATGGTTATGCGTGGAAACGGCCGCGTTGTAGTGGCCGTTTCCCGTGGGAATGTAGATGTGCACGGGATTTGCTGTTAGTAATGAATTTAACTGAACTCATACAAGACCTTATATGTAAGCATTTATATGGAATTTTCAGCTGCTCCCAGTGCATTTTGGGTAGGAAATGTTAGTGTGCTCTATGTAAGTGAAAACAGGTCTTACTATTCTAGGTCAGAAGATGCAATCAAGTTAATGGATAAATATGAATAAAAATGTGGAAAATTACATTTGTTAGTAGTCAATGATTTCAGAAGATTTTTAGATCTAAATATGGACAGGTCACATGTTTTATGAAGTATGCAACAGCTTCAACAGCAGTGTGGGTTGCTAACTCATTCATGACCCCACAAATGATCTCTCTATGTACCGTTTTGACTGCTGTGTAACCCCACTGAATCATTACTGGAATCTGAGGAGCCCCATTGAGTCATTGGTGGAAGACGGGGACCCCGGGCCTAAGCAATTTCTATAATTCGGACCTTAAAACAATACACACAAATACACAAACAAGTATACACCATATAGATGCTCAAACATTTAAATATATTGTATAGTACACTTTCAAATATAGAAAATAATTTCAAATTATTAATGTTGCTTCCTTATTTGTTTGTATTTTATTAATTTTAACTAATGTCATTATAGTTTAATTTTGTAAAACTGTTGCGGACCCCCTAAGGTAGGTTTCATGGACGCCCAGTGGTCCTCGGACCGCAGGTTAAGAACCACTGCCCTAGGATATCTACTTTTCAAAAATATATACTGTTGTTAGTCTGTGATTGGTTCTGAGCTCCTCAGTGTTGTAAGATGTATAAGCCGGAGCGACCGGTGCCACTGCACCGGGTGCTGACTCTTCGAGTGGGCGCCATGTTTGGAAGTATTCTATGGTTTTAAAAAGCACCTGCTGCTGCATTGCTGGCCTCCAGCAATTTTCATACAACAATAAAAATGTCAAGATAACTCCGGTGATTAATGTTCTTCCTGGAGAGAGAAGAAGGAGTTTTGTCCAGTGAAAGTTTTAACTCATTTTATGGTAGCACAGAGGGTTAATATTCCTATTGCAAATAATGTGTACCATGCAGATCACAAGGTGCATATAGGTTAAATAGGTTAGTGCTTTTGTCAGAGAGATCCTTTTGTTACTAGCAGTGTAGATGGTAAAATCCTAACATGGAACAGTGAGCTAATAACTGTCATCAAAGAGCTGCATGCAAACTGCAAGGTATAGATGAGAGTATTATGATTCTTTCCTCCTTCTCTTTAATTATTCTAATGGTTCATTTCGGAAAAAAAAAGAAAAAAATCCTTATTATCAAATGTAACCCCCAACCATGGGGTTATGTTTTAAATTCTGAGTCTGTGCTGCTCCAGACTAAGCACTCTTAAACTATACTGTCTACTAGTATGGATGACATGTGACTCACCTTGTAGTCTTCTGGCTTATGTAACATTTCCTATATACTGATTTACACACACATGATTGATTGTCTCTGTGTAATGTGTGTGTGATGTAAAGTGCTCTGCATCCTACACTGGTATAGGTGGCGCTATATAACTAATTAAATACATCTGAGAGAGAGTGGTTATGGAGACTTGAGGGGGCACTGTTAAAGGTTGGTAGTGAAGGAGTCTGTGGGGGGCGCTAACAAACATTGTCGCACAGGGCACCACCAGTGCTAAAGCCGGCCCTGTGTATAAGTGTTACTTGTATAATTCCAGGAAACATAATGTGACGCAAACCCTTTTCATACAAGGCTGCTTTAGCCCTATCTGGACGCACATATATGGGATTCGGTTTTATTAACAGAGAGAGTTAGATTGTTAGTTGGCATGACATTTACTGTAGCCGGGGATTTTAAGAGGATTTCAGGTGTAAATGTGAAAGAATAGTTTGTCTTTATGCTATGTTCAATAGCTTCCTTGGCATTATGGGTACACAAGCTTTTCATATTAGTCACAAGGAACCCTTTGTCAATATAGCAACAGACATCTATCTGAGAGGAATTCATGCAACTGCAGAAGATGTGGTGGTTGGAGGGACATCATCACCAGTCTTGGATTTTTATTTTGCACTACTTGTTACCATCTCCGGTATCCCATTTTCTGACTCCTCGGTTGCAGGGCGCCCGGTGCACAGAGGCAAAAGCACCAGGCCCTTCCTTGATCTCGATCATGAGCAAGGTCATGGAAGGAGCAGTTATTCCACAGCTCCAAGAATTCATAAAATCTAAATTGGTTCTGCATTCAGCTTAGGTAGAGGGAAGGAACCAACAAATGTAGCAGAGAAGATCTGCTTTCTTCACTGGATGCGGAGCACTCTGAAATCCTGACTAGGGTGGGTGGAATGTTCCTTTCAACCCATGGAATTGGTGGAATTTTGACCACTCAGCATTATTCTTTAACACAGAGTTCATGTCAAATTCCACCAGTCATCGCGTGGTGGGTTTTTCTCCCACGAGGCTTCACAATATGCACTAGCGAGATTTGGTGTCCCCTATTGCGATTTTCTATTGCAGGCAGTCACCAGCGTTCACAAGCGGTTGTGGCTAGAGGCTGCCATTCGAGTAGATTGCTGCTGCTTAAGTAGATTTTCTGCTCAAGCTGCAACAAAATCAACTGTAATGGCCGCGCGCTCTTGCACAATGCATGGGGCCATTTGCACTGATGTTCAATGCTGCTCGTGCTACCAGCACTAAACTGCAGTGCGAGCTGCATATTTTCCGCACATTGGCGGAATTCCGTGGAATTTCACTGAGTTTTTCTGTAACTTCATGGAATTTCATGGAGTGAAACTCCGCAAGTACCGCCCACCCCTAATCCTGACCCATTCTGATCTAGCATAGGACAATATCTAATGCCCTCTCTAATGGCGTCACTCTTTGTTGTCAAACCATAATTAACAAATCAAAGTTGCTCCTCATCAGTGGTAGTGAAACTTGTCACATGTAGATTCCATGGGGGTCCCCTCTGTCACAAGCTAGGTTAGGCCCGGAAAGAAACACTGTCATTTTACATGCGCACGTTCTTAAGTTGCCTTCTTTTCTACACGTTGACATTTGACACTTGTTGGAAAGTGGATTATTGGTAGGGGCAAATGTAGGTCTGCCACTGGCAATAAGGCCACTAACACATGATAGGACTCAGCATAGGTCTTAGAAAATTATTCCTATGCTCAACCCTTGGTAACGTGGCTGCGAGCAGACAGGCTTAACTTCAAAGACAGGTATGTAAAGCATTTAAAAACACCAATTCAGTAAATAATTAAGACACAACACATAATAAAAATCCAACCCCAATTTATGAAAATAGGAAATATTTGTATCTTTAAAATGACACCAAAATGACAAAAATCCAATGTAGGGAACCGGAGATATGAATTTTCAAAGATTTAATAAAATATAGCACTTAGAAGTTTATAGCACCATATTGGGATACCTGCTCGCGATAGACTGGGGCAAAGTCAAAGTTTCAGCCCGTCCGCGATGGAGCCCTGGGCGGCTACAGCTTGCGGCAGGTCCCGGTCTCAGTTTCTACCTTCACACTTAGAAACTTTTCTGGAGCTTTTCTTCTCGAGGTCCCTCGAAGCTCCCAGCCAGTCCGGATCCAGTGAGGGTTCGCCGGATTGCCTTTCGACGAGCTCCCGGTCAACTTCCCTGGAGCGGACTTAGAAACTTTTTCTTCAGCGCTTCAGCGGGGCAACCCAGGAGCCCAGGCCGACACGCGATGGAAGACAGGCGGCTTGGCTCTCGCGGTTGCTCCCGGTCACCTTTTCTACGAGCGGACTTAGAAACTTTTCCAGAGCTTTTTCTCGCGGGGTCTCTCGATGCTCTTCATGTAGCCGGATCCGGTGAGGGTTCGCCGGCTTCAGATTTCTTCTAGTCCCGGTCAAACTCTGGAAGTTGGACCGACGGAGCTTTTAGCAGGACGAATCTGGGTGGCTTGGCCGGCTCGCGGTTGAAGGCAGGCGGCTTGGCTGACCAGGTTGAGTCGGTCCCTCTATGGAGCTTTTTTTCAAAGTTCCTCCAAAGTTCTCCAAACTTCTTGAACTTCTTCCTGAAGTTCCTCAAAGGGTCCCAAAGTGTCTCAAACTCACTCCAAGGGTCTGGAAGCTCCAAGATGGTCCTTGAAAGTTGAGGACTTCAGTTCCCACAATCCACTGGGACGTCACCCTTACAAATCCACTGGTAGTTCTCCAAGGTGCAGATTTAGTTGGTGATGTTCCAGATGAGCTCTTTTAACCTGTAGCTTTCAGGGAGTCCACTCTTTAGTTCTTTTTCAGCAAAATAATCCACAGGGCTGTAGTTTCAGATGGTGCAGTTTTTAGAGGTCAGGCCTTAGAAATCTTTGCACAGCAAAACTTCTCAGCTTGGCAATGTCTTGCTTCAGTAAGTTTCAAGCAGCAGATCTGGAGGGCTCTGCCCCTCTCAGATACTTATTCCATGTTCTCTGGGTCAGACAGGAGGTCACTCCTGACCAATGGGAGCAGGGTAACTCCTCAAAGATATGACCACTTCCTGTAGAGTGTGGCATTATTTTGTCCCAGAGTGCATCAAATCTTCCAAATCCATAATGGCAGAATTTCCAGCAAGGAGGCAAGAGCTGGCTAAACACACCCCTAGGATGGCTAATTTACATAGACTCTCCCCCCTGCATCTGCTAATACCTTCCTTAATCCCCCCATCTGCCTGAGGGATAAAGTTCAGAGTTGTAAACTGACACTGGGTTCTGCTTTTCCCTTTGAAGCCCATGGTTTACGACCCCTCCCCTGGCCTGGCATTCCTGTGGACCAGCACACTGCCCTCCCAGCCCAGCTGCATAACCCCAGGGGCTCTTTATCACCTCTCCAGGCAGGCTGGCTAATCCACTTAACTCTGACCAATCAGGGCAGACCACTGGAAGAGCTGAATCTGGACTTACAAACAAGAAAGTCTTATAACTTCTTGTATGTACACTTTAGGAGAAATTCAACAATACCATATTGTTGGATTTATTAATACCATTCGGGGAAATCTTTGAATGGCTTCTCTAGCCCTCTCCTATCAAGAGTTATTAATTAATAACTTCCTACCATGTTCACCTATGTAACAGGGGATTTGCAATGGGAAAAATGGCTTGGGCCATTTTTCCAGCACCAGCACTTACAAAAACATATTTTATAAGTACTTTGCTTATATCTACAGGACCCCCACCCCATAGGACAACTAGGGAGACTTTAGGGGTTCTGAATCTGTAAAAATATTGCAGATCTTCACTTCACAGTGCTCCTAGCATCAAAGTCGAATTTGGGCAGCACTTTACCACAATGTGGGAGTGAAATGTGAAATTTCACTTTACCCAGGCATATAAAAACTCATTTTATAAGGGTCTACCTTATAGATACCTGACCCCCCACCCCTGGGATACCTAAGGGAGACCCTGGGGGTCCCTAATATGCCAAAACATTGTAGGTTATCCATTTGTAAGTGCCCCAAACCCCAAAGTCGAGTTTGGGAACAATTTACTTTTTAAAAGCAGTCCTGGCACCCAGGGCTGCTTTTAAAACTGACCTCAGGCCTCAGCAGTGCACACATGCAAGTGCAGAAAGGCTGCTGGCCTCTTAAACTGCCATGCTCTAGGGTACTAGGGACTTCTAGGTAGTTTTAATCCCCCTGCCCTATTATATACTAGGGGCTTATGGGGTAGGTCATGCCAATCACAGGGGTTCCCCACCATACCATTGTGTACCCTAGTGTATGTAGGTGTTTTAACTGTATTCTAATGTGTCTTTCAGCATTGCACTGGCCCTGGGCCTGGTTAGGCAGACCCAGGGTCAGTCAGAGTCAGTTACCACCAGTATCAGTCAGCAAAACGTTGGGGGGTGCCCAGGGCACAGGATGACTTTGCAACAACACTCATTTGTTTGCGTGCTAGTGCAGGATGAGTTTTTATGAAACCACATCACTTACAAATTCCACTTTGTAAGTACAGTATCACCACACCTTGAATATTTAGTACAAGGTCTAACTGCACATTGTGCAAATGTTGTATGTTGTTCGTCCATGGGGCAACATGGCTATCACGAGAGAATAAACAATGTCAGCCTGGCTGAAGACTCAACACGGAAGCATATATACTGTTATTATAAATATACACGCATTTCTGTGTTCAAATGAGAGGAGCACTATGCTGTCTTTGCAAGGTTGCTGTTGCCGGAGTGTCAGCCTAGCTGATTCCTATTTACCCTGTGCGAGGAGGGATGTCCAACTTGTGACCAAGACAGGGACCTGCACACACTTACCTTTAGGTAATGTGGACTTACATCATCCAGTAGGGGATTTTTGGCAGAACACCCACCCTAGGCTAACAGGTTAGGGAGTGCATAGTAGGAGTACACAATACACAGTACTTATATATCAGCATATATAAACTGCTTCAGCACAATGGTGGAATTGTTTATTTTTTTCACTGTCCTCATATTGCTAATCACTTTAATTTGCTTCTTAATCATTGCAGCACACATATTCTATACAAGAACCACAATGGTTCAATAAATACTGAAATGCCCCTTTGTGTATTTCTTGCGTATCCACCTGAGTATGCCAGAGAGACTAAGCAAAAAGGTTCTAGATCTGTCACCACAATTCCTTGGGGAGTCAGGGCTGTCATGTTCTGAGGTTGCCAAAACCATTAGGTTCAGGGGTACTTACATTGAGCTAGAAGGACTATCAGCCAACATATCCAGAGGGGGTGCGCAGAATCAGTCTGGCACCATCCCAGCATTTATGTTGTCCAAACAGACATACAGTTCCTACTGAGAAAGTGAAAACCATTCAACACCTCTATATTGCCTTTTATTCAACATATACATGAGAAGGCTTACACAGTTGATATTGTAAAACCAACCTATGTTCAAATGCACACTGATACACATCAGCTGTATATCTCTATGAGGGACCACACAGAGCACTGTGAGATCATCTCTAACTACCTAAAAGATGTGAATTGGTGAATGAAGCAAACCTACCCGTGCCTGAAGAAATCAAAAAACTGAAATCCTGAGAGTTGTGACTCTGAGGATAGCCTTGTTTTTCAACTGGCCAAAGGAACAAATGCATAAAAAGCTTTTGTGTAATGGTTTGACTCAGACCCTTTTTTTGGTCATGATAGCACACAAGTAATAAACTTAATTCTCATGTTGCTAGAGAAGCATCCTACTGTTGCTTCCACTTCCTCACAGGATTGAACTGACTAGAGCCACGGTTCTATTGAGACTGAACTACTGAAATGTTGCCTGTGCTGAAACAAACAAAATTCAGAGAAATTCCAGAGACTATAAAACCAAGTAGCCAACCCATGTTTACTTCTAAAGACATCTTCTGACATCACACCAGCCCTGAAAGAAGGGTCCTGGCTTTTGGTTTTGTTTAAAATCTTATTCAATATCTCCAGTCACTATTTACAAGCTACACCACAAAGTGAAGCTTGATACCCAGTAAAGCAATTCTACTTGCTCAGACGAGATTGAACCACAAGATTTACAGTGGGGGTTGACCTGTAGAAATTCAGCTCTGGAATGCTATGGCCAAAGCTGAGAAATAATTGGAAAGTAGAAAAGCTAGACTACAAATAAGTTTGTCCCAATGGGAAGGACATAGGCAAATCCCCGTTGATCAAAATAGATATGATTGCCTAGGTTGGGACGACGATGTGGGTGAAGGATGGGATGATCTAAGTAATGTAGACTAGGGATGGGAACCGATGCACAGCATTGCCCTGCTCTTTAGGAACACACATGGGCCTAATAATATATTGAAGCAGCAGATCTTTAGGAAAATAACAAATCAGTACTCAATCTTGTGCTTCAAGGAGACACGGCTGTGCTGGGATCCCCGCAAATAGATTCGTTTTTGAAAGTCCACCAGAAGTTTTTAAATAACGCAACAGGGCGTCCTTCTGTGGGGGGATGCTAACTCTGATATCTAACAAAATTGTCTCTAGGATATGGGAAATTAAGACACGTTGTAAATGGGCCCTTGCCTGTGGTGTAAAAATGTTAAATGCCATAGTGGGCCAGGAATGCATCATAATTTTTCATATTTATTTACATGCAAGAAGTCTTTTCAACTAAAATTAAAATATGGAACTGTTTAAAGAAGATGTGGTCAATACAGGTGCACAGTATCCACAACACTTGGTTGTCCTAATGGGGGATTTTAACCATAAATTGGTTTCCAAGATGGCAGACCAAAGGTATGAGGATTTACTATCCGCTTTTAATATGCAATGTGCTTGCTTCCCGGTAAACAAAGCTACACAAAGGGATGTAGCCTTGTGAGATTTTCTTACATCAAATGGGTTTGTAAGTCCTAATGGCCATGTGTCTGTAGACATTCCAACAAGGAAAACCTTCCAGTATGGCAATCAGAATTGCCCAATAGATTACATATTTGTGCAGGTGCGGGTCTTCAATTTAATTAGTAAATTTGAGATTCTACAAAAAGAGGGGAGAAACCACTATCCATTAAGTACAACCCTTAGACTGGACATCGTCCCAAAAAAACAGAAGGTACTCCTATTAAGGTTCGGTATCCGAAACAGCTAAGAACAAGACTCTCTGAGAAGCACCTACATTTATTGAAGGAGCTTTCCAGCACAAGCATAGGAAATTTACTGTTGAAGAGGTACCCCCTGAAGGGGCGTGGCTAACCGCCAAGCATGGCGGACGCAAACTAAGTGAGCTCCGCGCCCGGTCCGTCGAATCCTGCCATATCCTGCGGAGCTGGGGCCAATCTAACCCCCAAACAGCAACCACACAAAAGCATGAAGGCTAAGAGACGAGCTGACTATCCCCGAGGCACAGGAATGAGCGTATGGTGAAGATGAGAGCTGCACGCTACCTTGCCGGCTGGGGCCTACCTGTGGGGCCTGCCCTTGTGACTGGGGACCCGGCGCTGGGCTGTGGGGCCGGTGCAGTGCGTGAGCGGAGCTCTGTGAGGTACGGCCTTCTTCCCTACTCCTGGACCTCTCTCCCTGCGGTCGGGGGCTGTGGGGGTGCAGTGGAGCCCCTGTTGCGGATGGGCGGGAGCCGAGTCGTCCCGCTGTTTTGGACTGGCGACACCACAAAATGGCGGCTGACCCGAGATGCACCTCCTCCGCCGGACTGAAGAGCTAGAGTGCCGGTGTCCCCCTCTCTCCTGGTGAACGCTGGGTGAAGGCCTTGAACTGGTGGAGGCGAGTGCCGAATCGGGGGACGGCTAGTGCTGGAGAGGGGCGAGAGTCCCGTAAGTGCATGTGGTGGTGATCGGGACTGAGGCACCTGAAGAATCCAACGGCCCTGCAGACGGAGTGCTGTGGCAGAGGGCTGCGGGGAGAGGATGGCGGCTGCCATTCTCTTCCCCCTCCCTCCCTCCTGTTCCTGGATTTTCCTCCCCTGCGATAGCGGTGGCGGAGGCCTGGGGGTCTCTCTCCTCCCCTCCCCCTGCTAGTGCGGAGAGGCTGCCGGAGCCTGCTGCCGGGAGCCGTGGCCCACACACCAGGTGGCCGGGCAGGCCTGCTGTCCTCCTCGAGGCCCGTGCTGGTGGGCAGTCGGGAGCTCCCTCCCCTCGGGCAGATAAGAGATAGACTGAAGAATTGACCGAGAGCAGGCCTGGAAGTGCAGTGGAGGCCGGGTCCGGACCGGCCCTGCAGTGGCTGGCGAGGCAGCCAAGGGACCGAGGCCCTACAGGTCGTACTGGGAGACGAGGTGAGCAGCGGGGGCCCCGGCTTGCGAGTACCGGCCTGCTGCGCCTGCGGCCTGGGGCTCTCCCCCCCTCCCTTCTCAATTACGGATGCCAGCGCTATGGGGGTGAATACAATGCTGATGGACCCCCTGGGAGACTGACGAGGGCAAGGAGGAGGGCAGAAGAGCCCCCGTGACGTGAGTAGTGGCCCTTGGGATAAAGGCCTTCTTCCCCCCCCCTGGTGCATGCTGGGAGCCAGACAATGGTCCATTGGGCCTGGGGGCAGCATAAACTCTGTGGAAGACACCTGCTGATAAGGCCCCCCCCACAACAAAAAAAGAAAGAAAACAACTGACACCAGAAAGGGCCTGGACTGCGAGACCATCCCTGACCCCCTCAGACATGCATAATGAGCGGGAAGTGCTGATGAGACCCTAGGCGGTGATTGGATCTGGTTGACAGCCAGGACTAGACCCTCAAGGGGTGCTGACATATTGCTGGCACGGCGAAGCTCGCAGTCAGAGTGCGTGGAGGGGCCTGGAGAGACTGATGCGAACCGGACGCTACGCAGGGATGGTTCTAGGCGGTTGATTCCCGCCCGCTTCTATCAGACTGATTGGCACTCCTACCGCCGCACTGTAGGGGGAGTTACAAACAGGGGCAACCCTAGAACCTGAACCAGGGGTAGCTAACACTATAATCCAAACAATGGTTCAAGTACACCACTTGGAATAGAAGCAATTTTAAACAAAAAATGAAACTAGAGAAAAGACCTCCCCAAGTAAAAAAAGAAAAAGATAAAGAAAAGAAAGAAAGGTGCTACCCAACTATTAAAACACCCAATACCCATGTACAAATTATTTCTTGTAAATTTCAAAAAGATTTTTTAATATTATCAGAAAAAGCGTATCAAAAACACATATACACAACAATAATGGCGCTCACACAGTTACACAAACAGTGTTATAAATGTAAACAATGACAGGTGTAAACAGACAAGTTGTGGCTGAGGGAAAATACAAAAACAGGTTTCAAAACAAAACAGAAAAACACAACAAAACAATTGTGTCCTCATTAATTAGAGCCACATCTTTGGCGTCGACGGCGTTTGAACCCATTGATAAATGAACGGTCATCATCAGGACAAAACGTCAGATGTAGGAGCGTCCACTGAGTTTTAATAAAAATGTCTAAATCGTCACGAAGAGCGTATCTACATGGAATGTGCATCAAGCACAGATTCATTCATGAATTCAATGCAAGAGGAGGCGAAAGCACAATAGGCTGGTATGTCAAGAAAAATTCTCAAAGGTATTATTGATATGAATCTGTAATTTTGGTTAGAGCCTAAATTGGCTACAGGAAACCTCGGTCATCTAATATCAGTTCATAGATAGTCCAGCGGTCATGCTGGTTCAAGGGATCCCGGTCGGTGCGCTCAATTAAATGCCTATTTCCAAGCTGCCTCGTCCCACCAGCATGCCGGCTCGCATTGCTTCCCAAACTCTTGCTCAAAGGAGGAGACGCCTGGAACTTTGACCCCGCGCGGCCCTAGGGGCTCACAGCTATGAGCTAGAGACGGCGCTGGTCCACTGGGCTGAATTGGGCCGACAGCAACCAGGCATATGAACCCATACACTGCTTATCCAGGCACATGTAGAAAACCCTGCCTTGTGACAGCGACTGCACCAGGTTTGGGCTGCGACCTTTATCCGGCGAGCACCCTCAGCTGTATACCAACAGTGTATTCTACACTACTACAGAATGGGGCGCACCAAAGGCAAACTCCTTGAGGCAGCTGCCACGAGCTCACAACAGCAAGAAGATAGAGACACCCAGCAACCACTATCGAGTTGTATCCCGCCAGCGAACATGAAATCGCCACCGGACAAGCTAGACCTCAGTCTCCAAGAGGTGAGAGACTCGCGAAAATCCATTGAGCAGCAGATTGGCTCCCTCACGACGGGCTTCACCCTCTTAAAGGCAGACCATACCAAACTGGCCGCAACAGTGAAAGATAATAAAGTAGCACTGGCAGAGTTGGTACCACAGCACAAAGAACATGCAGCGCAACTCACACAATTGCAACGACAAATGGCGAATCAGCAGGACAGGGTCGACGATGCAAAGGGTAGGAACCACCGGAACAATGTTCGCGTCATTGGCATGCCAGAGCGCAGTGAGGGCCCTAATGCCGCCAAGTTCATGGAGCAATGGTTCAAAGAAAATGTAGCCCCGGAGGGTCTCTCTGACTTTTTCTGTGTGGAGAGGGCACACAGGATCCCCTCGGCCCGACCAGCGACAAGGGCCCGCCCCCGACCTATGATCGTAAGAATACTAAATTTCAGGGACGGGGACTGGCTGCTCCAAAAGGCAAGAGAGAAGCCCCCAATCCAGTTTGAGAACCAAAGAATATCATTATACCTGGATTACACCATGCTTGTGCAATGCAAAAGGTCTTCCTACCAGGCTACCAAAAAGAAGCTCAGAGCACTGAATCTTAAATACGCCTTGCTATTTCCAGCCCGCCTGAAGGTCATGCATGATCAAAAGACGCAATTTTTTTAAACCCCCGAGGAGGCCGACGAATGGCTGGAAGTAATGTTCCCCCCAACGGCATCTGGGACTTCCTCACAAAGAATGCCTCAAAGTCCCAAGTCTACAGCGCATCGGCGATCGCAACCCTGGAGCAAGCCTTGAAAGGTCGCGAGGAGGCGATCGCAGTGGCAAGTACACTTAGAGACCCGCACCCCCAATCGACGTCGGAATCCTCTGAGGAGAACACTATTCAGTCTGACTCAGAGAACAGTATAGCCCTGTTTCGCACTGTGACTCCTCAGACAGCAGATGATTTTTTAGGGTAAAAGAAGTGTCCCCTTTCCTTTCATAAATAAAAGGGCCTGTTGGGAGCTGTTTGGACAATCTACGATGTTAACTGGTAAATTGGTAAGATGATAGCCGATAGCGGCGCACATATCCCTTCCCAGCTCTGCCAACGTATGTTGTTAATTGTATCTGGACTGGGCAATAGGGGCTCTGTAACTGTACACATCACCATGCAGGGCATAGGAAGCACCCCCCAGCGTGCAAAAGCAACTTGTAATTTGTTCATCTTTCACACTGTTGTGATCCTAGTTTGGACCAGGGCAGTTCTAGCGCTGGACCTAGTATTACAGGTTAAATTAAGGGTGTTTAGGGGAACTGGCTCGCTTCACACATCAAGAGATCGCTTGTTGGCTCGGAGACCCTGGTTTATCATGCGCAGCGCTCACAATCACGAGACCACATGTTGGGTACCTATAATATAATTACCTGGAATGTGCGGGGACTTGGATCCATACATAAACATCATAGAATACATGTGCAGCTCAATAGGCGCAGGGCCCAGGTAGTGTTTCTGCAAGAGTCCCACCTCACTGATTCAGAGATTGGTAAATTGCGCAAGAAATGGAAAGGCCAATTCTTCTCCACATCATATTCCGCATTTGCAAGGGGGGCGAGCATATGGGTCAGGAATGGAGTCCCGTTTGTGGCGTTAGAGACACGAGCTGATCCACTGGGTAGATACACACTGGTGAGGGGAACGCTGGATGGTGCGCATGTGGTGCTGGGCAGCCTTTATGCCCCAAACTTTGAACAAGATAAATTTCTGGCGGGTCTCAATAGGGGGCTGGCAGACTGGGTGGCTTATCCATGGATACTAGGGGACGATTACAATGCGGTCATGGACACTAATATGGACTGCTCACATCCACCGATTCCAGGAGCAGTAAGCGGAGGCACTGTGTAGGTGGTAGGAGGGGTGGGCACTGAGAGACATCTGGCGTCTTAAAAACCCAAACAATAGGGAATACTCGTTCTTCTCCCCAACACACCAGCTCCACACGAGAATAGATAGGATATTCTGCTCCATTCCCCTTACTACGTAAGTAATGCACACTACTTACCTGGGGAAGACTTCCTCGAATCACAATCCACTAGAGCTCACGCTTGGTTGGGGCAGGATCCCCACCCCGGTCCCCACTTGGAGATTGTGGCCTCAGATGCTGGAGGACTCCATTTTCCGGAACACACTGGCAGTAGGCATCACAATCTACTTTACAGAAAACACAGATACAGCCTCCACATGACAGGTAGAGTGGAATGCTTTTAAAACCGTCATATGGGGTATGGCCATCAGCACCACTGCAGGGGCACGACAGGAGATACATAATAACCTCAAAACAGTTGAGAGTACCATGAATGCAATAGAGCAGGAAGCGGCAAAGGATCCCGCCTGCAAATGGCACGCATTAAACATGCCGAAATATTGGAGAGCCTTAGAGTAATGGATTACAAAGCGTACACTCAGATAAAACACACTGAGGCTGATAAGTCTGGTGCGCTGCTAGCGCGTATTATACCTGATGCCCCCCCTGCTGCCGTGATACATGAAATAGCCACATCAGAAGGGAACACTGTGCACACCCAGCAGGAAATAAACAAAGCATTCTATAAGTACTATGAAGCGCTCTACCAAGCCCCAGTGCGACAGATAGATGAATCTATAGACGCCTTTCTAGACAACCTACCATTCCCCCAGCTAGATGATACCGCCAGGGATGAACTGTCAGGCCCCATTACCAGAACTGAAATCAGAGAGGCTATTCAGGCATTACCGCGCAACAAGGCCCCTGGCCTAGATGGCCTACCTATAGAATTCTTCGACACCTTCTCAGATGTCCTGATTCCCCATCTGGAACAGCTGTACCAATCCGCGCTGGACACTGGGACCCTTCCCTCTAATACAATGCAAGCACTAGTTGTATCAATTGCTAAGCCGGGACGCTCTGCTATGGATATTTCAGGGTACTGACCCCTTTCACTGCTTGTCACAGAAAATATCAAATATTAAGTAAAATATTGGCACGCCGCTTAATCCCATACCTACACAAGCGCAAACATGTGGATCAATGCAGGTTTGTCTCCGCACGCAGCACATCTCTCAACATCAGAAGACTTTATCATGTCATGGGGTTCCCTCTAGCAGACATGCAGAATGCAGACTGCATCACATTAGACCTTAGACAAGCCTTTGATACCTTGCAGTGGGTTTACATGATCAGGTCACTGGGGAAATTTGGTATACCGCCGGAATATCTGAAGTGGGTACAACTGCTATACACAGAGCCCACTGTGCGGGCCCGCACCGGGAATCACATTTCACGTACATACCCAGTGGGTAGAAGTACCCGTCAGCGGTGCCCACTGTCACCCCTGCTATTTGTGCTTGCACTAGAGCCCTTGGCCATCAAGCTGCGGGCGGAGGCAGAGCAAATAGGGATCAGACTGGGCAATGTCACGCATGTGCTATCAGCATATGCTGACGATATAATTATATACGCCAAAGACCTACTCAATGACCTAGGGACGATCCCGGACATCTTTAGCCAATTTGAACTGTTCTCAGGTCTGGCCATTAATGAGGCTAAATCGCAAGCCTTCTTTTTTCACTCCGGCGCGGGTCCAGACAGGTTGCAATTTGGGCAGCTCTCTTTAACAGTAGCGCAACACACATTCAAATACTTAGGCATCAACATATACAGAGTCCCGCAAGACTTCATAGAGGGAAACCTGACCAGAGCAATTAGGGCGCTTCGATCCCAGGTGGCCTTTTGGATCTCGCTACCACTATCTGTAATGGGCTGGGTGGCGATCTCCAAAATCGTGGTCCTCCCAAGAGTGCTATACTTTTTTACAAACCTTCCAGTGATAATCCCTGCACCTATATTCAAGGCACTTGAGACACTCTTATTTGACTTGATCTGGGGGAATGGCCGTCGGCGGGTGGGCCTAGCCAAACTGCAGCTGAAGACAGACAGAGGGGGACTGGGGGCCCCTGACCTCCGTGCCTACTGCTATGCAAGCCAACTACAATGGCTCTCATTCTGGCTGGCGGGGCGCAATCTGCATGAGCTGGGATACAAAGCCCAGGATCTCAATCGCGGGATCTTACATACACTCCTGCTGCCTCGATCCCGGGTACCCTAGGATGCCCCGACGCTATTGACAGCACTGGCATACTGGAAGAAAGCGCTACAGTACACGCGCCAGCGCATCCCATACTCAAACACACCGCTACTCGGTATCCCTATGCCCACAGGCCTTATTACAAAACGGAACACCCGCAGCTGGTCTGAGGGAGGAGTCACTACAGTAGGGGCACTCTTCAGTGCCGGGGCTCTCATGGATCACGAGAACTTTGCCAGGGAAAATGGGGTCTCAGGGAATTTATGTATGACATATGCAGCACTAACTGCATATGTTAAGAGGCACTGGGCTCCTGCAAGAGAAGAACCTCCGACACATGAACTGTAAGCAATTTATCTAATGTGCGAGGGGCGGCACCTCACAAAATGGCTCTACAAAGGTATTCAAGCACACGCTGGGATCTCACTCACTGATTTGCGCAACAGATGGTCTGTGGATCTAGGAAAGGATCTGACAGACAGGGAATGGTCCACCTTGTTAGAGTACCTAAAAAAGGTATCACGTAACGCCAAATTTAAATTTATTCAGCATATGGTCCTCCATATCTTACTCCGCACCACCTGCAGCGTATGTTCCCGCACACACAGTAACATTGCCCAAGATGCAAGGTGGATGATGCAGGGCATCCTGCTTATGTTGTGGTCCTGTCCTGCGCTAGCGGAGTTCTGGACGGAGGTCGTCCGGAATACCAGAACTCTGACGGGTATCCCTACAGAGGAGACAGCTGGCAACTGCGTACTGGGGATGCATCGGCGATCAAAATCGCAGAAGGTGCACTCGCGGTTCGCTGACCTAGCACTTCTCCTTGCAAAGCGTGCAATAACCATGAGGTGGAAAGCGGCAAGGGGCCCATCAGTGTATCTGTGGCATGGGGAGGTGGTACGATGGGGTAGTGCGGAGAGTGCTGCCATTAGACGGGAAGAGGCCCAAGAGTTGCGCAAAACCTTGATCTTAATAGACTGGGACTTAATGCTGGAGGCATTTAAAGCCCTAGAACCTGCACCTGTCCCAGTGCTAAATGACATCTAGAGAAACAATTGCAAACAGTCCCCCAATGGCACGAGTCTGACCCAAGAACATCTACATGTGTAATGCTGCCACATGCAAACAGCATATTACTTAAGCCAACATAAGTAGAAGAAGGCACCAGGATGGAACTGGGTGCCATAGACATTAACTCAAGAGGAGCCAGAGGGAGGAGGGAGGTTTTTTTTTGTAGTTGTCGAAGTTACTCTAAATGCACTTGTAAGAATATCCTGATACTATCTTGTTATCTCCTAAATAAGATTTCTGTAAAATATACTATAAGAAATGATGCAAAATGCTTGCAAACACTGCAATACTGAGGTGCACACCTGTAGTTATGCATGACAAAATACTGCTATGATGTCTAATAAAGTATACAATGTAATGTACGATTTATGAAACCACAAAAATCAATAAAGTGTGTTTAAAATTTTTTTTTAAAAAAAAGAGGTACCCCTGATTTTAACTGAGGTATGAGGACATAATTAAAGAGATTGTTGCATGCCTAAAAGTCGAACTGAAGGTTTTTAATAACACTCAAGATAAAAATAAGAACAAGAAGTACACCAGGAATAGTTGGTTTGATATAGAATATAGACTTTTAAAATGAAGAATAAGAAAGCTTGAAAGATATATAAGGTTCTCTAGAAATAAAGTAGTTATATTACGTTTCACAATCTAAGAAAAGAGTTTAAAAATCTAGTAACAAGTAAGAAGCGGGCATTTAAAGCAGAATTTTGGAAAGTAATGCTCCATACAATAGAGTCAAATAATGTAAGGAAATTCTGGAGGCTGGTACAGAGTGGGATAGGAAGTTCAGAGAGTACGCTTGGGTAGAGTTCCTGGAGGACGCCTACAACAAAGATGCCATAATCACCCAGGTCCTAATACCATTTCTGGTTAATGAAGAGATAAAGAGGTTCTCAGCGCCAATAATTAAGAAAACAATTGAGATGCTAAAACTTAAAAGGGCAGCCTGATCAGATAACCTACCGGCAGTAATAATAAAAACAAACATTGCCTGCTAAACCAGCTTGCTCCGAAACTATCGGCAAATAAACCTGCTAGATGTGAGTGAAAAAATGTTCTCAAAAATCCTTTTGGGGGTGTTGAGGGACTGGGCTGATGCAAACTCGATCATTCCATAAGAAAAAGAAGGTTTTAAGGGGGGGCACTCGACAACTGACCATTGCTTTAGTCTATGGGCCTTAGCCAAGAAATCGATAGAGCAATGTGGAGGGTTGTATTGTTGCTTCATGGACTTTAGCTCCATGTTCGATTCAGTTGATTGAGCCTTATCAATATTTATTTTAGTAATGATGATTTTTATATTGTGTGTTTGAAAATACCACTTTTAGAAAGTAGGTGTTTAGCCATCCTGGGTGTCTCTGCTGGTTTGTGGATTGACTGTCTGGCTTTGTAGTAACAGGGGCTGGGGATGTGCATTCTCTCAGACAGCCACTAGGGGGATAATGTGTGTCCTGCCTTTTTCTGAATGAGTCAGAGCTGAGCTGAAAAGACCTGGGCTGCATTTAGAGTAGGAGGGGGAGATTTCCTTGCACCTGAATGCCTCACACAATGCTGTCTCCACCTCCTGCCAGGAAGCTGGACCAGAGAGGACGGAACTGGTTTTGACTGAGCACAGAGCCTCTCTGCCACCAGTGAACTAAGAGAAATGGAATATAAATATTGGGGCCCAGACCCCAGAACTTTAGTACATCTGGACTCAAGAGGAAACTGCCAAGGAGAAGAGCTGGGAAAACTGAAGGATAAGTACTGCTCCTTTGCTGTGTGCTGTCTGGGGTTGGCCTGCAGTGGCTCTTTCTGCCAAGAAGAGGACAAAGACTTTGCTGTGTGCTGTGTATCCTGCTTGAAGAAGATCTCCAAGGGCTTGAAGTAGAGCTTGCCTCCTGTTCTGAAGTCTCAGGGACACAAAGACTTCACTTCCTCTGTCTTCCTGTAGCGCTGGTGGCCGGCTTTAGCGCTGGTGGCGCCTGGTGCGACAATCACTTTTGGCGTCCCCACGTCCCATGGCCCCCTCCTCTGATTCTCTCATTACCATCATCAAAAGTGCCCCTTATCTCTCCTATGATAAGATATTGCTAAGCACAGCGCCCCCCCCTGAGGTCACAGCGCCCCACTCCACAGGTCAGCGCCCAGTGCGGACGCACCTGTCGTACTGCCCTAAAGCCGGCACTGACCGTCTGAATCGAGAAGAGACTGAGTGGCTCTAGTGTTCCTGTTGTCATCCTGGCTCAAGTACCATTGTCCCTGTGGATCTGACTGTGGTATGTGTTACATGTAATTTGTGTTGCTTCATATCGTCCCCTATTCCTGAGAGTGGATTCATTGTCTGGGAGCATCCGGGGCCCCTAGGTCACCAGATATGTCCCTTCTAAGATACTACAAATAATCCTACTGTGGGTGATAGTCTTTTCTTCTCAAGAGACTTTTCTCCATTTCTGAACTCTAAGTCACTCTTGTTTTCCTTTGCCAGGATACTGTAACACAGTAGTTTGGTTTGTCACAGTGTTGCTTTTGTAGTAGCTATTTCAGTGTTTACGGTCCTCAGGACTGCAAACAGTAAATATTTTAGAATCTGATACAAAGATGCCAGATTTGGTGGGAGCAGTGCTTAAATTGTAAAAAAATATAAGTGCCAGGGCCCTCGACAGGAGGCCACTGCAGATTGCAACACCCATTGCCCCTGCCAGCGCTGCCAATAAAAGTACCAGCACCACTACTCCCACAAGTGTGCCAATTTAGACTATTCCAGGCCCCCAAAGCTATAAGAATGGCTTGGGGACAGGTATTAGCCATTTTGAATATATATTGAATTAATAAACAACTGTTGTGCTTAGCTCTAAATTAGTCAAACAGAGTCACCAAGTGGCAGACTGTTTTAAGTGTCGGAGTTGACTAGTAATTGCCGGTGCCAAGCACCGGAAACCACCAGCTCAAATTTAAGCACAGGTTTGCAGTCCTTTTTTCCAAAGTGCATTGTTCGTAATGGTGACTCGGTTAAAACGGAAACTACATGTCAGGAGACACAAAACTGATAAAAACACATCGGAAACAAAACAACTGAGAAGGAAGCAGGTCAGGAATAAGTGTAAAGACTAAGAAATGGAAAGAAAAGAGGAAAGGAGGGGAAAAGTGTTAAGGGGCGAGGGGGCAGTCTTCCCTCATATTTAAAAAGTAAAAATTAAAAAAGATTGTTTAGCAAAAAGTACTAATATAAAAAAAGAAATTCATAGTAGATCTCACCCCATATTTGCACACTCTTCATTCACCCCTTCAGGCAAGGCATCCGTGACACTCATATCCTACAAGCACCTTCTACATTCATCCTGACAGGCACCCGCTGTTCTCACCTCTACAAGTACCTCCTGAACTCACCCCTTCCATTTAGCCTGTGCGGTCACCCTCGGAATTTAGACCCTGCTGGCACCCCTACAGGCAATTGCTTCAGTCTCACACCCTTCAGTTACCTCTACCCTCACTGCATGCAAGGAAATCAATTCACACGTCTTCTAGAGGCACCCCATCCCCTCTCCACCTACATTGAACCCTGTAGGCAACCCTGCACTAGCCTCCATCACTCTACCTCAGACTCACCCCATAAACATAGGCACCACCTGCACACACCCAGGTACTCTAGCACACACATACAGGCATGCCAAGCACACATACAGGCACACCTTACACTTGCACAAGCATACCAGTCTCACTGGCACCTTGAAATCACACAAGCACACCCCTCACCTTGGACTCACACAGGTACACCGCCCTCACTGCACTCACAAGGCAGACCATTCACTCCGCACTCATAAAGGCACACCACCACTACCTGACACTCACACAAGCATGCTGCTGTTCCCTCCACTCACACAGGCAGACTGCCTACTCTTCACTCACACCTGCACATCCTACTTGCCACTGAACTTGTGATATGGCACAGCAGAAGGACAATACTGACCCCCAGTGCAACGACAGGTGAGGTTAGTAAAGTGTTATTTTCAAGGGGGGAAATTTGCATTCCATGCCCAGTCCCATCTTCCTCTAGCCCCTGAGATGTTCTTTCACGGGACTGCCAGGTAAATGAGCAGTTGACCCCATTCAAAGCTCTTATTGAGTAGTACCACTCCCTACCTCCGGACCTAACAGGGCCTCCTAGAAAGGTGACCCATTTGCTTGCCCGCAGAACATGTCAGAGTCAACACCACCTTCACTCATTGCTGACATGCGTGGGAATGCTCTTCATGGGCAGCAGCAATACCACAAGACAGCTATCAGGGACACCCGGCTTCTGGAGATCAGGAGAGTGCTGCACCATATATGACACGTGTCACGAAGGGAAGCTGTCACCCTCATGTCCACCAAGTGGTGATCTACGGAGAACAGCAGTAGAAAGAAAATGGAAACAAAGTGAAGGACTCATCATGGTCATTAAGTAGCAGCGGCCCGGTTGGGCGGGAGTGAGTATCAATGAAGGACTACTTCAAGTAAATTACAGATGTGTGATTATAAGAGTGAATGAATGAATGACTGAGGTGATTTGTATAGCGTTCAGTTACTACTAGAGTGTCTCGGCACTCAGGCTTGCAGCCAAAGAAGAGGTTGACCCAGTTAATCTTTGAACAGATGAGTCTTCAATTGTTTACGGAACAGCTTTTTATCAGGGATGCATATGTGGGGAAAAAGGAAGATAGTTCCAGTGTTTTGTCACCAGAACTGAGCAGGCTGAACCGCCCCACATCTTTCTTTTGATGTGGGGCATGGACAGAAGACGGGCCGACTCTCGACAGAGCGATCTTACCGGGAAATTCAGGTTTAGTCTTTTATATAGGTATGTGGGACCAGTCTTAAAAAAAGCTGAGTGTACTAAGGTCAAAGCTTTAAAGGTGACCCTCTGTTTATGGTACTCAGTGATTGAGGTGAACTTAGGAAGGTTAAATAGTAAGCGGACTGCCATATTCTGGATTTTTTGCAGTCTATGAATAAGATAGTCAGGGAGTCCAATGTATAGGGCGTTGGCATAGTCCAACCTTGACAGTATTAATGCCTGTACCACTGTCTTTTGGGCTTCCCATGGCAGGAGTTTAAGGAATTTCCTCCACATCCTTAGATACAACATGCGGACTTGATCACAGCAGCGATCTGGGATTGGAAGGAATGGCGTGTAATAATAAGCACCCCTAAATTCCTGGCCAGTTCAGTAGGGGGGAGGGCAGAATGGTGCAACTGGCTGACCATGCCCCTGCCATCCGAGGAGAAGATTGGCACCAAATAACAAAGTTGCATTGTAGGGAGTTGGTTTTAAGCCAGCCCATAACTGCTATCCTCAAGGCTGCAAATTTTGTTCGCGCCTCCTGCTCATTGTTATTATATGTTAGCAGCAGTTGGGTGTCGTCTACATAAGAGACCTCCTGGATGTCAAAGGATTCGATGAGAGAAGCAAGAGGGGTCAAGTATATTTTAAAAGGGATGGGACTCAAGGCTGAGCCCTGCGGCACCCCATACTTCATACATTTGCCTCCCGAAAAGAAAGGCTTAAGCCAAACAGCTTGTTCCCTGTATTCTGAAAAGGAGCCTAGCCAGGCCAATGCTTCTCCTCCACCCCAATGTCTGCAAGGCAGTCTAACAGGATCTCATTCGAGATCGTGTCGAGCGCTGCCAGAGGTCTAACAAGATGAGTTCTGCGGCCTGTCCCGCATTCAAAGTGAACTTAATGGAGTCCGTGATCTCAATAAGTGCTGCCTCGATACTATGTAAGGCCCTAAAACTGGACTGAGACGTGTGGAGGATTTTAGATGTTTCCAGGAGAGAAATCAGCTGGGTGTTAACGATTTCTTCCACAATCATGGAAATCCCCGGGAGCAGGGAGATTGGCCTAAAGTTTGAGTGTAATTTTGGGTCAGCGTTAGGTTTTTCAAAAAGGCAATGACATTGGCCCTTTTCCAAGCAGGGACTACGATCCCTGGAAACAGAGAAGTGGAGAAAAGCTCCTGATAGATAGGGGCTGGCTGTTCGCAATTACTCTCATAACATGAGGACATGTGAATAAGATAAGAGTGGCATGTAAATTAACCATCTTTTTGGGGGGCTGTTATTTATCAGGTGGTGAGATCATAATTTGTTTTAAAACTAAATTATAGTTATTTCTATTTCAACCATTTTAAATTATTAATTTAATTTAATATTAATTCCTATGAAGTTTAATTGTAGTTCCTTACCTTCATTATGTTCTGTGGGGGGGATGTTGCTGTTCCAGTGGTTGGCCATGTGTGGTCCTGGACGTACTACTGTTTCTTTGTTGGCAATATTACCTTACACTCAGAAGTGTGGCCCCACCCCCTTTTTCAGGGGGCACAGGCATGAAACTCTGCACATTTTAGTATATTTACACTGGAATTTTGTGAATACCCAGAAGTAGTAAAGTTACTCAAACATGTAAGAGCACATTACACATGCAAACTATTCACAAGTGTAAGTTACCTTTGTGAACAGCCCCCAGTGGGTGAAAATGTATTGCATTCAGACTTGGCCTATGCTTAAACCCATTGTGCAGGCAAAGCACTTGAGTTCATTTGTAACCAAGGCCAATGGCAGTGGTGTTTTTTGCCACATAATGTATTATCTGCTACATAATTTGCACATTTTAACAGAAAAAAAAGATTATGTTTCTAGCTCAAGCACATCAAAAGTTAATATTAATGCAGTCACATGTGTTGCATGGCAGTGAAAACCCTTTGCACTTATCAGTTGTTGATGATTATATTTAAGTGTTAAACTGATGCTAATGAAGTGAAACCTTTGCCCAGGTAGCATTAAAATCTATAAATGACAAAATAACGACGTGATACTGCCATAAGATATGCCACATTCTGATTTTTGTTGCTACCTTATTTATTCAACCCTGCCACATATTTTAGCAAAATGGATGTCTGGTAAGAGGAACATTGGGAAGTTTTGCTGTTGATACCTTTTGATTGGATGGAAGCACAGCTCCTTGTGTTTTTCACAATATATTTTACAATTTACATTTCAATAGTCTTTTTTAAAATTATTGTTATGCAAAGTTACAGTCTCATCGTAAACAATGCCATTTGGAATCGTTCCTTTTTTTCTAGTTTTGATAAGTGTAGAACTTTCAACATTCACGGTTTTCTACAAAAGAAATTATAGAAAGGTGACAGTTCATTCTCCAAAGAAGCCTCGTGTATAAATTTCACATGGCTGCTTTTTTAATACTTCAAACACCAGGGTGACCGAAGTCACAAGGGGCAGAGAGAACACTTTGAGGGGTACAACCTCCCGTTTTACAACACCTGAAACACAACAAGTACTCCCTTAGAAAAACATACAAATAAAAACTATTAACAAGATGGAAGTCTGGAGAAGCCCGAGATGAAAGCTATACTACCAATCTAAAGATGGTAGGAAAGGAAGCACGTCCTTTTGGTTTTATTTACCCTCACACACCCTAGTGGTGTCATGCTTCATCATCGGGTCACCCCGTCGCCTAGAAGGCAGGGTGGGCTCGACTCAATATTTCAGGGAGCTCTTAAAATATATAAAGACCAGGGGAATAAAGATAAAAACTCAGTGAAGTCCCAGTATCCCTTTATTCTTGGACCTCTACTGTGTTATTAAAATATATTTACCAAACAAGGATCTTCAGGAGTGTTATGGTCCTACGACCCTTGTGCCGACATGTTTCAGTCACCAAACGCCCCACTGGGTGCAGGACTTTCTTCAGGGTATCGGTAAAAGTAACCCCTGGAATAAAGTAACGGGAAAAGACCCTATACTAATTTTATATAAGGGCAGATAGCTGCTCCTTATGGGTTGAACTGAACGAGCTATTTACTCGGTTAATAATTCCATCTGAAAATAGATAAAAACAGAAGAACCACATATAGTGCATGATTCTGCGTGGTACATCATTTGTATTTTACAATCAGTGTCCTTCACCCCTTGTGTCACGCTGTGATGAGGAAATGAAGAAACAATGCAGCACTCATACCTATTAAGGAAGTGCTCAATAGACCAGTACAACTAACACTGTACTATTGTGACTAGATATATATCTCTAGTGTAGTGGCAGAACAAACTGCATTCTGTCATGTTCCCCGGAGCTCGTGTACATAGTAACAAGACATCTCTGTTTATCACAAACTGGTCAGACACTCATTCGCTAAACACCTACAACTCTAATCAGAGCGGTTTGCTAGTAAAATGAACATTAGAAACAACAGATAACCAACTTACCCCAATGTGGGGATTGAAATGCGTCTCCTAGGACCACGCTTACGGGGTAGTCCTGTAGTCACACTCTAAATGGTGTGCGGTCCGGTAGGAGAATGCGTGCATGTAAAACAGGATAAACAATGGGGGAGGAAACGGGAGGAAGGGAGGGAAAGGGAGAAATGAAGAGGATGAAGAGGGAAGAAGTCCAGTAAGTAACTTCAAAAATGAGTATCCCCGCTGCAGGGGAATGTCCGCTCATACCTTATAGTGCTGTATACAGAGTAAAGTACTCACGCTCCAAGAATCCTGCCCCACTGATAACCTATTCGGTGGTGGTCCTAACGGCTTTCAGCTCGAGTTGAACTCAGAACGCCGATTCTTAAAAGGAAACCCACATCATCACGTGAATCGCGTGGCCCCGCCTACTTCCTGGTTAGGACTTCCTTCGTTCATAGAACGGGGGGAATGCTGGGAAGTGTAGTCTTGATACTGCCCTTACACCCAAAATTTGTGCCACCTAGATAGTGCACTGGGGTCAGATGCTAAAAAGACCGATTCCTGTCTTGTGAGTGCGAAAAGTCATGTTGGTTAAATTCTGATGATACATTAGTAAGATAAAACATCTATTAGTAAGTAATCATTTGAAAAACGAATAGGTTATCAGTGGGGCAGGATGCAGTTTGTTCTGCCACTACACTAGAGATATATATCTAGTCACAATAGTACAGTGTTAGTTGTACTGGTCTATTGAGCACTTCCTTAATAGGTATGAGTGCTGCATTGTTTCTTCATTTCCTCATCACAGCGTGACACAAGGGGTGAAGGACACTGATTGTAAAATACAAATGATGTACCACGCAGAATCATGCACTATATGTGGTTCTTCTGTTTTTATCTATTTTCAGATGGAATTATTAACCGAGTAAATAGCCTCGCTCAGTTCAACCCATAAGGAGCAGCTATCTGCCCTTATATAAAATTAGTATAGGGTCTTTTCCCGTTACTTTATTCCAGGGGTTACTTTTACCGATACCCTGAAGAAAGTCCTGCACCCAGTGGGGCGTTTGGTGACTGAAACATGTCGGCACAAGGGTCGTAGGACCATAACACTCCTGAAGATCCTTGTTTGGTAAATATATTTTAATAACACAGTAGAGGTCCAAGAATAAAGGGATACTGGGACTTCACTGAGTTTTTTATCTTTATTCCCCTGGTCTTTATATATTTTAAGAGCTCCCTGAAATATTGGTCGAGCCCACCCTGCCTTCTAGGCGACGGGGTGACCCGATGATGAAGCATGACACCACTAGGGTGTGTGAGGGTAAATAAAACCAAAAGGACGTGCTTCCTTTCCTACCATCTTTAGATTGGTAGTATAGCTTTCATCTCGGGCTTCTCCAGACTTCCATCTTGTTAATAGTTTTTTATTTGTATGTTTTTCTAAGGGAGTACTTGTTGTGTTTCAGGTGTTGTAAAACGGGAGGTTGTACCCCCTCAAGGTGTTCTCTCTGCCCCTTGTGACTTCGGTCACCCTGGTGTTTGAAGTATTGTGCAGCGCACAGCTGTGGGGCATTATACCCTCATTTTATAAATATAATTCCGTGAATTGATTTCATTATCACGAAGAGTGCTAGACCGGACGGCTCACTCTCTGTTATTATTTTCTTGTTGGTCCTTTTTCGCTATTCTTCTCTTATCTCTCATTAGTGCCATTATGAACACTCCAGGATCACTTACCTTGCCCGAGACCTTTGGCATTGGTTATACAGATGACATGGCCTCTGCTATATTACCTGGACCATCATTGTTTTCAGACACTAACATAAATCAAAGCCTTACCCAGGCCCAGAATTGGGATGAGCTAAAAGAGCTCAAGCGGGTCCAGATGAAGATTCTACTTCATGGGGCAATTTTAACGGAATATTTACGGGGCAACGCGGCCCCTCGTGGCCTTATTGTTACTAATGCTCCTAGGATATTTCTAGACGATCAGGTCTTCAAAAAAGAATGGTCCTTGATCACATGGCGGTGCACCCGTGACTGGTTAATTTTAATTATAAACACCGCGAAACGTCTCTCTGACGCCATCTTGATAAAAATTAAAACAAGTGAAGATGCACTTATAACCGAAATAAAAATCACTCTCTACAAAAAGAAACTTGAAGAGGTCAATAAAGAAATCGGGGAACACAAAGAATTTCTGATGCAAAGTAAGGTGAATAAACTACAGAAAGACTTAAAAAAAAATTCCCACGATAGGGTTTATCCCTATATAAAAGATGACTACAAAAATCCGGACAATTCTGAGTCAGGATCATCTTATCAAGATGATTCGAGCAATTCAGAATCCGAACATGAGGCATGGTCCAGTGACGGTTCCAACAAAAGTTGGAAGGGTAGACAAAGGAGGTCTAGAAGGGGCAACTACAATCAGGGTTACCCGCCCCCACAGATGTTTCCATGGCCAAATCCTTATGGCCCGGTCCCCTTTCAAGGTCCTCCACATTTTCCTGGACCACCCCATTTTCACGCTGCCCCTTCTTCCAACCTAACTACAATCAAAACCGTTTTTAGGACAGGGTGGGAGAAGAGGCAAACGGGGCCGAAGAAACAACAGACAGGTCCAGTGGAAAGACGAGAGTACGCCTGTAAACACCCGGAGCATGACAAAAACTCTGCAGGCAAGTACCAGCAGCACACGGGACTAGTAGTGAACTTAACAGATAAAGTTCTCAGTCCAGAGGAAACTGCAGTCCTTGATAAAGGATTGGGTTTTGTACCCACAGCAATCCTTGACAAGTTCCAGATACGCTGTGAGCTTAGCGAGTTTTTTCGTAAGATTCGCATCAAAACTTTCTTTGCTAATAAAGAAAAGTTAACGGAGGATTCCACCCACACCCCGTTACGCCTAAAATCTCAATTCTTTCCACCGGCTTCCCTTATGCCCCCAGAAGTGATTGCTTTTGAAGAGAGTGTGACAAAAGAAGTTGAGGAACTTCAACCAAAAAGGGAAGGCTTTGATAACCTTTCCAAGCGGGAGAGGGCATCTCTAAAAACATTAGGCACAAGTACTGACATAGTTATAAAACCAGCTGACAAAGGGGGTGCTACAGTCATCCAAAGTACCACAGCATATAGAACCTCATGCATAGAACTTCTAGCTGATACGAGGTTCTACAAGAAAATTATGAGGGACCCGACAACCCGTCTGAAAAAGACAATAAGTACTCTAACATCAGAGGCCCTTGAGCAACAATGGATAACCAAGAAAGAACATGAATTTCTAAATCCAAATGATCCTAGAATACCCATATTCTATACTATACCTAAGATACACAAAGGAATAGTTCCTCCACCTGGCAGGCCCATAGTATCTGGCATTGGGTTTCTTCTGGAGCCCCTTTCTAAGTATACAGATTGGTTCCTTCGCCCTCTGGTCACACAAATAAGATCATATGTCCAAGATACCAAACATCTCCTTAATCTCCTCACTGAAGTCCCTTTTGACCCAACTAAAAACATCTTATTGTGCCTCGATGTGGAGGCTCTCTACACAAGCATTCCGCAAGAAGAGAGCATCAGGGTCATTGAAGAGATTCTCAGAACAGATAACTGGACCTGGGATGCTCCCGTCAACTGGGTCATCACTTTGATGCGCTTAGCTCTAACTGAGAATTTTTTCAAATTCGAAAATCAGTTATACCTTCAGGTCCACGGTACTTCGATGGGCAGTACATTCGCGCCTAGTATAGCGTGTCTGTATGTTGGCTACCTAGAGGACCAATACATCTGGTCCCCCAACCCTTATTCGAACAATATCAAGAAATGGCTACGCTATATTGACGACATACTGATAATATGGGAGGGCGACGTCACCGCCCTAAATAAGTTTTTCGATTGGCTTAACCAACTCAACCAACATCTCAAGTTTACCATGACTTGGAATTGTAAACAGGTTGCCTTCCTTGATGTCAAAATTACAGCAAAAGACGGTGAACTCATTAGCTCACTGTACACCAAACCCACGGATAGGAACAGTCTCCTTCATTTTAATAGCGCACATCCCCGTGCCCTACGAGAAAACCTTCCAGTAGGACAATTTCTGCGGATTCGCAGAAATTGTGAAGACCTTCAAGAGTACAAAAAGGAAGCTGCACTACTAACAGAAAAACTAGTAGAAAGAGCATACCCAAGGAGAATCATCGAGAGAGCAAGAAAGAGGTCACGTAATACTCCTAGAGAGGTATTATTAGAAACCCACAAAAAGAACGAAGATGACACACTTATATGCGTCACCACGTATAACAACTCCTCGAATGATATCAAAAAGATAATAAATAAAAAATGGTCTATCCTCACATCTAATGAACTCACATTCCAGAAACCCATGTTTTCTTACCGTCGAAATAGAAGTCTCAGGGATTCTCTCATACATACCAAGTTTGAGAATCCTATAAAAACTGTTCAATCTACGCTTTGGAATCAATGCCCTGTTGTAGGCCATTTTCCATGCGGATCATGCGTGGCATGCCCTTTCACGGAACACACACGGGAGATTGACCTAGGTATGCATCACGCTTGGGAACCACGCGCACATACCAACTGTAACAGCGACTCAGTGATATACATGATAAGATGCCCATGCTTACTCATGTACATCGGGATGACAAGCAGAAAGGTTAAAGTACGCATCAGTGAGCACAGGAGCACTATACGTAGGGCGATTATAGCAACCAAGCTCACGGCTCACTACGTGGAAAAACATCATACTGATAACGACATCAAGTGGACGATCATAGAGCAGGTCAAGGGTAGTGGAGACCTTTCACAGATCTTACTTGAACGCGAACAGAGATGGGTGTATCGACTTAAAACCCATATCATCGGGTTGAACGAGTCGATTCCATGGAATCAACTCATTCGTAGGAAGTAAACAATACCAACCCCCCTCCTCCTCCCTCCCCTTTCCCCCCCCGCCTTTTTAAATATGATGATATACTTACGTTCATTTTTCAAATGATTACTTACTAATAGATGTTTTATCTTACTAATGTATCATCAGAATTTAACCAACATGACTTTTCGCACTCACAAGACAGGAATCGGTCTTTTTAGCATCTGACCCCAGTGCACTATCTAGGTGGCACAAATGTTTGGTGTAAGGGCAGTATCAAGACTACACTTCCCAGCATTCCCCCCGTTCTATGAACGAAGGAAGTCCTAACCAGGAAGTAGGCGGGGCCACGCGATTCACGTGATGATGCGGGTTTCCTTTTAAGAATCGGCGTTCTGAGTTCAACTCGAGCTGAAAGCCGTTAGGACCACCACCGAATAGGTTATCAGTGGGGCAGGATTCTTGGAGGCGTGAGTACTTTACTCTGTATACAGCACTATAAGGTATGAGCGGACATTCCCCTGCAACGGGGATACTCATTTTTGAAGTTACTTACTGGACTTCTTCCCTCTTCATCCTCTTCATTTCTCCCTTTCCCTCCCTTCCTCCCGTTCCCTCCCCCATTGTTTATCCTGTTTTACATGCACGCATTCTCCTACCGGACCGCACACCATTTAGAGTGTGACTACAGGACTACCCCGTAAGCGTGGTCCTAGGAGACGCATTTCAATCCCCACATTGGGGTAAGTTGGTTATCTGTTGTTTCTAATGTTCATTTTACTAGCAAACCGCTCTGATTAGAGTTGTAGGTGTTTAGCGAATGAGTGTCTGACCAGTTTGTGATAAACAGAGATGTCTTGTTACTATGTACACGAGCTCCGGGAACATGACAGAATGCAGTTTGTTCTGCCACTACACTAGAGATATATATCTAGTCACAATAGTACAGTGTTAGTTGTACTGGTCTATTGAGCACTTCCTTAATAGGTATGAGTGCTGCATTGTTTCTTCATTTCCTCATCACAGCGTGACACAAGGGGTGAAGGACACTGATTGTAAAATACAAATGATGTACCAGGCAGAATCATGCACTATATGTGGTTCTTCTGTTTTTATCTATTTTCAGATGGAATTATTAACCGAGTAAATAGCTCTGCTCAGTTCAACCCATAAGGAGCAGCTATCTGCCCTTATATAAAATTAGTATAGGGTCTTTTCCCGTTACTTTATTCCAGGGTTACTTTTACCGATACCCTGAAGAAAGTCCTGCACCCAGTGGGGCGTTTGGTGACTGAAACATGTCGGCACAAGGGTCGTAGGACCATAACACTCCTGAAGATCCTTGTTTGGTAAATATATTTTAATAACACAGTAGAGGTCCAAGAATAGAGGGATACTGGGACTTCACTGAGTTTTTATCTTTATTCCCCTGGTCTTTATATATTTTAAGAGCTCCCTGAAATATTGGTCGAGCCCACCCTGCCTTCTAGGCGACGGGGTGACCCGATGATGAAGCATGACACCACTAGGGTGTGTGAGGGTAAATAAAACCAAAAGGACGTGCTTCCTTTCCTACCATCTTTAGATTGGTAGTATAGCTTTCATCTCGGGCTTCTCCAGACTTCCATCTTGTTAATAGTTTTTTATTTGTATGTTTTTCTAAGGGAGTACTTGTTGTGTTTCAGCTGCTTTTTTAATATGCTACATTTTGTTTATTACATAAATAGAAACTCACACTTTTAAGGCAACCGTTAAAAGACAAATCAAATTTTTTCACATTTGTGTGTGTTTTTTAAATTATGAATATAAAATCGACAAACGCAAGGTACTGGTACGATCATCATCTTGTGGAAAAAAGAGCACAAAAGTATCTTCTATCACAAAAAATGGGGTGTGAGGATTTCGTGCCATTTTACGTATTCGGTGAGTGTAAAGCTATTCCTCAGTTTTGTATGGTTTAATATTATGAACAATAAATTAAAATAGAGATGCACTGAGAAATAAATTCTCCTTCTATTGGGACCCATTGCCTGGAGACTAAATATCCAGTTTCAGATAGAAAGTATGAATTTCGAGGGCATTTGATATTGCTTGCGTAAATTTCCTTTCACAGAGTTCACTTGTAGGCTGTGGAAACAGTATACCGTCTAAGTGGGCATAGGTCAGTGAAGATTGTTCATGCGAATGATGTACTTTTACTCTATAGTATTCAGTAATGTTCACTCTACTTTGATGATGGAAAAAGTATACCATGTTGAGTATTGGGATATTCTGTGACCAGATAGGAAAACAACACTTTTCCAATACTATATGCCTGGCTGACAGCCAGCCGCCACAGAGTTAGGTATATAGTGCTGCCAATCAGTTAATCGGAACACATTGAGTGATCTGTCTTTATGAGGGTATTTTCTTTTATTGCTGTTCTTGTATTTGATATTTCTCGCCATCTTTGTTGATAATGGTGATCATGGTAATAATCACGCTACATCTACACTATCATAATCTCATGCCGCTCTGACTACATTCGAGCTAAGCTCCATCCGCCTGCCATTGGTTCAGACTGCAAGAGGCTATGGAGCGGGATAAAGCCTGGTATCCCCTTCTCACTTAAGCTTCATTGGCTAATTTGTCAAAAGAGTACACACTGAAAGGTCCTCTTTAAGATTTTCGATCATGTACATAGATTAGGCCCATTCTGACTTATTTTGCACGATCCCTCAATAAGGCAAAAAGAGGCTGCAAATTAAGAGCAATCGATAATGCTTACAGTATGAACATCACCAACAGTAGACAGAGATCATTCAGCTGGTGTCTGCCTGGTGAATCTGAGTGGGTTCTCTTTCAGAGTTCTCCAGGAGAGCAAAGTTCACTGAATGTTGAAAGACTTCGTGCTTGGGGTATGTAGGTGGGGCAAACAAGTCAGTGTGTTTATTCACAAACTAGTTTACAGCTCTACCTTCATTTTGTGATGCTACTGATATATTAATGTCATGATATATTGACAAATTGATAATTTGAATATCTATCGAATCGCAGAGGAGGGCACCTATTACACACTCTTTACTTTTGCGAGTTAATATGGGTCCCAAAGGCTATCTGCACATCAGAGACCTATTGGACTCGCAATGTGACTTTAATACATTTTGAAATTCTGTTTTGCATTTGCAAAGTGTGTGATTTTGCTAATCACAGGTTTCGCGGCCACAAAACAGTTTAGTACATCAACCCACCACTTATCTGCTCCAGGTTCCTTGTTTTCCTGTTTTCTGTACCCCACCTCACTCTGGCAGTGTGTGTTATATCTTAATTCACGCCAAAAAGCACACTGACTCCTGGGAAGATTGAATGCCTGCACCACAGAGCAACTAATAGATGGGGTAAAATGGTGGGATTCTGTAAATTGCATGGTTATATAATGTCATCGGAGATTAAAGTGGCATCATAAGCCAGCACACCCCAGGGCTGGTCATTTATCAATTACACCAGAACCGCATAAGGGCAATATTAGTTTATAATTCATAAGAACCAAGTGTTTTCACATCAAAATGTTTAGGTACCATGGCATGAAAATAAATGTTTCAAAGAAGAAAATGTTTAGTGAAAGAACTGGCAGGCACATGCATCAACCATTTTTGCGAGCGCAAACGGTGCGATTCGCAAAAATCGGCCGTTTGCGCCCGCAAAAATGGCATGTGCGATGCATCAAGGTTCAAGGCACTCGCAATTTGAGAATTCGCAATTAATTGCGAGCTCTCAAATTGCGATAGCATTTAAGGAATTGCATTTTGCGATTCCTTAAATGCAATGCAAGAACCACTTTGAAGTAGCGATTTCACTATTAGGAGCGCAAATTACCATGAAGTTGAACTTGATGGTAATTTGCAAAATCTTTGAAAAATGCACTAAAGTGCATTTTTCAAAGTTGTAGGTTACACACACACACATGTCCTTGGGACATGTGTGTGCGCAATATTTGTGCACACCACAATTTCAGGTGCAACAGGGTGTCCTTTGACACCCTTGCAACCTTGAAATTGCATTCTCAATTTGCGATTCTCTAATTGCTAATCGCAAATTGAGAATAGTCTTCCCATTCATTCCTATGGGCCTCTAGGCCCATAGGAATGAATGGGGAGGTATTCCTTATTTAAGTAGTCGTAATTTGCGAGTTTCAAATAAGGAATGTGTAGGAATCGCTATTTTTATAGCGATTCCTACATGCATAGGCTTTTGCGAGTCCTTAATTGCGATTCCTTAATAATCGCAATTAAGGACTTGCAAAATCCTACCTTGATGCATGTGCCTGTAAGTATGATAATGTAGCATACTGGTTATCGGTAGTCTACAATTAATGGAATGCAATTCTAGCTACTTTACCTTTACGTCAGTCAGTAAGGTTTCGAGTTGTTGTACTAAAATCACGCGTTCTTACAATAGTGGTATTTAACAACTGATGTTTGAAAACCCATGAATCAATGGGCCTCAAGATGAGTGGGCCGGAAAATGGGCGGGCACTTCCTCACCCACAGTTGCTGGGATACCAATAAACCCAGTGGTCGGTGGAGGGACTTGGGGAGGATGCAGCCCATTATAAGTTGAGCCCTGACGGTCCCTCTGACATCCAAACAAAGATTTGAACTGCTTTCAGCAACTAGAATCTTCATATGTGCCTTTCTACGGATCTCATAATTCAGAGGAGGTCAGTAACTTCTGCTATTTGCCACACTGGGATTGAGAAGCCACTCATAATTAGGGCCAAAGAGAGCTAACAGGACATCATTGTCACATGTTTGTTTTCACTTCAGGATGGAGAAACAAAGGCAAATTAATTCAACTGATTGATATATTCAGAGATTGTTATGTTAAGTGAACTAAGAAGATTAATGGCCTAGTAAGAATGGAATTATACCAGTGGAACTTCTTGACCAGGACTAATTGATTGGTGATAATTCGCAGGCAATCATTTACCGTGGAGATTTGTTTCATTAGTGCTTTGCATTATGGGAAATATGCAACTCTTGTTTCAGTCAATAAAAGCAGGACACCATGCAGCAATGCATCCATCAGCCCAATGACTCTTACTTTTCTTGAGTGCTGGGAAGCCTACCAAGTGCTGGTAAGAAATATTAAGTGGCGCTGAGGAATTCCACAAGTCCAGGAAACTCTGAGTGTTCCTCTCCGACCGCAGCTCCAGCAGTGCTACCTCTCGGGCCCACCTCTTTTGTTCTTCCTGCAATCAGAAAGAACATCTGTTTACATGTGCCACAGAACCACCACCACCCCAGCCGCAGAGAACAAAACAAGCAATGGCAAAGCCCATAGTTCTGGTCTTGGCAAGCTGGTGAGTTGGGTACTTTTTTTAGCTTTACTTACTTAGTGCAAGAATGTGCCAAAAAAAGTAAAAAAGAAATAACATGCCGTAAGCTGCAATAAAAATGTTAAAGTAAACAGAATAAAAACCACATATAATTTTTAATGGAACAGTACAGGTTCTTCATGACAGGGAAGTGCAGCTATAACGGGGATAGAAACCGTTTTTGGTTTCAGTACACGTAACCTGAAAATATGACTCATATCGGTTCAAAATGGTACTGTTGGCTTTAAATTACTGTAACTGTAGACATGGTTAAGACGGACAAATATGAGTAAAAAAGCGAGTGGAAAGAAAATCCCATTGGCAAGGTGAAGTGTTTGACCAACTTTGTCACTGAAGTGGATTTTGTTTAGGCAGATGTGCTTATGTGATTAGGCAAACGGCCATCATTCACAGTGCAAGAAAGCCAGTGGCTGGAATGAGCTGATGATCCACTAAGCCAAGATGTATACTGTGGTGCGCAGAAGCAAAATGTCACCCACAATTGAGCAAACCTGTGGATGAAGAGGGCTGACTAAAGAACTGTGATGCATGAGTCTGGGGAGAAAGCTAAAACTGCCTTTAGACCAGACCTAAAGCCTGCATTTATCACTTTAACAATCTGCCTCCGAAAAATGGAGAAATATGACTGTCTCAACAGGATGAGAACAAAATGGAAGGAAATGCAAAGAAGGAAGTGGGCATTACTGTGGTAGTAGCTGTTGAAAATGTTAACATATCTACATCAAAGATTAGACATTGCTGGTAAAATTAGAATGCAATATTTGGGCCATTAGCTAAACGACAACATTGCAAGTGTAAGTAACTTCAGAGCACTAGCCTGGAGAGCTTTACAGCTCGTTTGTTTGAATTAAATCCACGGTGGTTGCAGTTTATCATCTACTACCATGACTACTGATTCGTACATAGAGCTTCAACGTCGCTGTTGCTGAACTATATTAGGTCAGTGTTACATTGAAGACCACTAATGGACTGCCCTTGTAGTGTTAGAAAGCAGGCTCCACATCTGCAGGGCATAACTGGGAGCTGTGCTATGCAGCTGCCTCTAGGTAAGCAAGGGTGCAACGGGCACTTGCACAAACCAGGCTACCTACCCTTCAGCATGAACACCTGTTGATCCAGGGGTACCCGAAATGAGAAAGTGGGCCACAGTGTTTAAACGATCAAATCAATAATATAGTGCTCTCACCATAAACGTGCGATTGGAAAAATTAGGGGAAAACAAAAAATGAAAGCGCATGAATCAAATGATGGCTAGTCGCAAATCCTAGTGAAGTGACTGTGGTTTTTTTGCATTTATCCCCATTTATTAAATATTTGTGGCTCTTAGTGTTACGGTTCTGTAGGAACATAGAACAAGGCTTTGCAGCTGCAATGATCAGTGCCCGACAAGAGTTATTAAAGTAGGAGATATGATCTGGCCTGTCCTTGAGAAGAACCACGACAGCTCCTAGGTAACATAAACACCCCAGTTACGGCCTTGACAGACTCACACAGGTTCATTACCTTTTCACAGTAACCCAGCACCTCTGTGCAGCGCTCCTGTGCTGCAAAACAGCTGCTACGACTCCGAGAGAGCCCTGTAGTTAATCCGCTCTGCCCGGCGTGAACTATGTCTCTCTGTCTCTTCACTTTACTTGGGCAGTCACAGCATTCCTGAAAGTGGGTGCGTAGACACAGTGCCTCAATACGTCTAAAGTTCATCAGCATTAGCGAGTTTTTATGAGTTTATAGTGTATTAAGGACACGTTGCTATGGAAATTGAATATTATAAGCCCCATTGGAATGCTGCAACATGCAATTAGAACAGAAAGCCGAAAATCAAGCACAGTGGTGAAAAAAGACGTAAACAGCTGACAACGACATTGTCAGCATCCTTGTAAACAACCCCATGAACAGCAGAAACGCTTTAAAGTAACACCCCTATTAAATCAATTCCACCACCAACAACAGCATGCAGTATGAAAGCTGCTGCTGAATAATTCCTTGACATGAACAGGTACCAAAAATAGTGGAACATTCCGTCTTCCTGGCTTGGGAAAAGGATCAGGCCACAATAGTCAAGAACATTGTCGCAGGTGGAGTTTGTTCATCGTCTACACAGGGTTTGACACATCAGAGCCACCCAGGCAATCACATAGGGCCTGAACATGGGCATCATCAATGCCATCATGGGCGGCACTGGGCTAAAGCCCAACAGGAACATAAAAAACTGCTCACTTCTACCACACATTGTGTTCCTACTTTATGTTCCTACTTTTCTACAAAACATTCCTGGTCGGGCTGCGCTCCTCTATGGCATGTGCCATTTCAGGGGGAAGTATCAGCGATAGCACTCCATCTTAACATGGCGGTATGGCAGATCTGTCAGCACTTTTGGCATTTCCAGAGACAGACCTCAAACAAGCATTTGTAATGCAATAGGTCTCGCATTTGCGAGAGTTAGAGCTATTGGCATTGTAAATGGTAATATCTTTTACCCCTGTGTTTTGTTTGGAGTGTTGTGGATGCAAGTGCAAGTGGAGTTCACTGGCTGGTCAGCGCAGGCATCGCGTTCCTGTTGGACCAGAAAGAGGCTTCCGATTTAAAATCAGCTTACCGGGCTCCGTCTACATTGGATCCTACAAGCGTCCGTGATGTTTTCCATAGATTTGGTAGAAAAAGGCAGTCTCTGAACAGACCAAAGGCCAATTTCTGTCTAAATACCCCACTACTGAAGTGTTCCCTAAGGGCCAGGGCCGTTTTGACAAGGGTAGAACAGGGGAATGGACAACTTGCCTGGCTTTCCCAAAACATATCCCGGATATCCCTTGACTCTGACAAAATGTAGTGATTCAGGTTAGATGTGTATTGATTAACAAGACAGTTCAAAAATAATTCGTAAATAAGGTGCATGGTTGTCCTTAACAATATTGGTAATAACAGAAATGTTTTAGCAGCATATTTACCTAGTGTTCAATGCCCTGGCCAATCAAAATACCACCGAGCTCTCTCTCTCATACACACACACACACGCACGCACACACACACGCACACCCAGTATGAATGTCACGAGTGTGGAGATTGTGTCTACACATACGCGCGTGCATAGATGTAAACTCACATGCACAGATAGCATCCTCATACGTGCATTATTACTATGAGCAGCACAACTCTTTCTCCAAAGACTAAAAACATAAAACTGCACATCAGTCAGTACGTTTCACAGTAAACGATATAACATATATAAGACGTGAATCAGACAGTCTCCTAAAGTACTGTTCCCAACATTATCACATACAACACAAAGGCCCTTGTTCATGATGTGCACAGGTGAGTCACGTACGGCCAAGAAATCAACAACTGTCTCCCTCAGAGAAAGCAGCTGCATTGTGCCTTTAAAACTGAACAACTGCACAGCTCAGTGCACTGCCCACTAGCGAATGTGCAGACGTCCTGCACTTGTGCAAATAGAGTTTACGCCATTGCCTGAAATGTTATACACTTGGATTGGTCCTTTTGTGCACCAGTGTTCTGTAGTGAAAGAAACATCAAAATGTATAGTTATGCACAAAACCAAGTCAAGGGGTGTTTACCTCTAATGTGCACAGGGAACAAAGGCGCTGATTATGTGTAGGTTAAAGCATGTGCGTCCCAGTGCCTAAGACTGCGGCGAGATTCTAAAGAAGCAACGACATGCGAGGAAGCCGGCTCAGGAAGGCTGGTGAGAGCAGCTACTTGTAAACTACAAATCCCACGAGAAAATGAGTTGAAACTACATGTGACCGTCATGTTACAGCTCAGGACTGGAGCTGAAGAGGCAATACTATGCTGCGTCCTTAGAGATGCACAAAGGGGCTACACTCAGAAGGCGCATTAGATATGGACTGGGGTCATATGGACTTGAGGCAGACATCTTTTGGGGAGCAAGATCGGTAAATAGCATAACCTCGCCAAAATACTACAAATATGCTCACCTGAGTAGCTAGTGTACGTTGTGTCTATCAAAAGGGAAATAGTACGTTGTCCCTCTGTAATATATGTAAGGCTGGTTATGAGAAAACAAAAACAAACGAGAAACGAGAAAATAAAAACAAACAAGAAAACATCCTCAGCTAAAGTGCCCTACGGTCTTAATAAAACCAAACGAAAGTGCCCGTCTGCTATATTACCTCCTGTTCATAAACTGGCAGCATAGTCTGTTAATTTGAAATAGTAACGCTGCACATTGCCTGTCTCCCTTTATATACGCTTTGATCATGATTGTTCTTAATTAGTTCCACCAGAACATAATCGCTGTGCCAGAGTTACATGGAAAGCCAGAACCGGATTGATTCTTCCGCTCCACCGATTCTCACTTCCTATTTGCTTTCTACAAAATAGAAGGATTTATTGCTAAACACAACAAAAGAGCCTAAATACTGCTGGAAAAGTAACCAGTGCATCCTAGCTAATAAATGGTCAAAATAACCAGTACTGAAAAGGACAAAATCATACATGTCAAAAGGTATAGAGCACTGCGGGATCGAGCCCATGGTCTTTAACATGAAAATCCATCCTCTAGCTAGGTGTGCCAAGACTTCTACTAAGTTTCTGAAGTGGAAATCCCCATAAAGCGGAAAAAGAAACAAGATTTTCATTGTAGGATATAATTGAATAGAAAGCTTGTGTTTTATCGATGTATTTCTTACCTGGAAAAATTTCGCCTCTTTAGGTAAAGGGCACGGTAATCCTAAAGCAATGTGTTAGCAATAATATATAAACCCTTAAAGGCTGGTGTGCCTCTAAGCATGCAGCCCGATACCACTGGGAAAGAGAAACAAATTGTGTAACATTCTGTTTGTAACGCAGTTCTTTTAAATCAAAAAGATGGGGCTCACAGTTCTTAACATGCTGTTCGTGGATTCTAACTAAACGTAACCACAGAGAGTTGCACTTGAAACTTGCAGAACAAACCCACTGAGCTCTGAGAGGGAGCGTGGAGAAAGAGTCGATGTCCAAAACTCTTTGCTGCTGACAACACAAGGATAGAAATGACACAAGACGTGTGTTGAGAAGACACGCCTTACTAGAATAACGCAGCTCGGATCCTCATGGTGCTGCTCTGACCGGGAACACTTTACAGCCAGCGCTCATTTTTGGGTGTGTTGGTATTTATGGGAATAAAGCGTCGTCTGGCAACAACGATGTCAATGGCTCACAACAAGGCGTACATTTGCAAGACGAGATGCACGCATTAACAAGCTGTCGGCATTGCGCAAAGGCAGCCGCTTCTTTAGATTTGTAAAGTGAAAGCGCGATGCAAATCTAAACAAGCGGCTGCCTTTGCCAAAGCCCCTAATGAAAAAAAAAAGTGCTTACAGCCTAAATGAAGGAGACCGTGTAACGCCGCAAGTAAACGATCCAGTCCTGATGGGCAGTCCCAAAAGGAGACAGGGCGGTATCAAGGAGGGACTAAGAAGCCCCATTTTCAATCGGAAGCCAGCATTTACCATAGACGATGACGCCAGCCAATGAAAAAGATGGGTGGGGCTTCCACCCCACTTCTAAAACATACCCTACTACAATATGCCTCGCAGAGCGAGCAGCGCATGCGCGTTGCAACGCTAGGCGAGACCTAAAAATAGGTGATGTTCCTCACACACTGGAAGTAAACTCTCCGCGTGCAGGAGTTATTACTGAACGTCTGCCATGATTTACATGGTGATAAAAACACCAGCAAGAATGGGGTCGTAGGGTCTGCTCTTTTCATTGTTGCCACTCCAAGGACATTCTTACTGGTGTCAATTTGTGCAAGGGCTTTTGTGTCATTGGGGGTGGCTGCGCAGGAAAACTACCAGAGGAACTGAGTGGTGGGTAGAAAGGGACCTACCATTTTTTGCCAGAAGAGCTCTTATTACCCAACTGTAAATGAGGCTTTAACATCAAGGCTTCGTCGTAGATTTAGCTTTTTGGGGCAGCGGCTTTATAAAGAGGTGTAGCACATACAAAAACCTCAAATAAATAAATAAATAAATAAATAAAATAAACAAAGACAGACCCCAAGGGTGAAGGCATGCAAGCCAACTTTGGAGGGTGGGTAGCAGAACCGCAGGTGGTTACATGTTTTAACCCCTCTCTAAAAAGTCCTGGGGAGGAAGCAAAAAAGAAAAGGTGCCCAGCACCTTTTCATTTTTTTAAATTAATTTTCTTTGGGTGCCTTGGTACCACCCAGGACAATCAAGAACAGTGTTAAAAGTATTGGGACTGTGGGGGAGGCCCACAGCCCAGCAGCCCCACCAGCTCCCCAGTCAGCACCCATCCAGGCTGCCATGGGGAGCTGGCAATCCTTTTTTTGAGTGGGTGTCCCAGTCCCACCCGGGAAACCCACAACACTAGGAATGCTTGAAGGATGCTGGGGCGCACCATGGCCCCCAAGCCCCCACCACCTCACCTGCCAGCACCCCTAATGGATGCCGGCAGGAGTCAAGTGTAATTGTTTGCTCCCACCCGGCAGTAGCAGCTTTTGTTTCTGCTAAACCTATGTTCCCTATACGGGAGAGCGTGGGCAGGGGGTTAGATTTCTGTTCCCTGCCATCGCTTTCCTGGGCATGGAAACACACAATGCAGTATTACTGCGGTCTAGTGGTACCATTAAAGAAAAGTTCAATTTTTATCTCTGGGAGTCATCCTCTGGGACCCCCCCACCCCCACAAGGCCTAGGGGGTATCAGGGTATCCTTTTTTTAGGGCATGCCAGACATCTTTGTTGATGTGAGGCAGCCAAGCATATCTTATCTTTTGATCTGCGGGTCCCACGGTACTACCATGGCCTAATATATCTATAAATGTTGAACATTAATTTCTCTAAAACTACTGAACAGACAGAAATATATATATATATATATATATATATATATATATTCGCATAACTCCAACTCTTTCAATCCATTTGAAAACACAGGAGCACGGACCACGAGTAAGTGCAGATTTCTTAATTTATTTTGTTCTCACAAGCACTAGCAGCATTACGCGTTTCGGCTCCAGGGAGCCTTGATCACATGATGCGCCATGACGGTACAGAGTCTGTTTTTATACAGCCTTTTTAAAAACAAAATCATTTTTTTTTAAATTTTTACTTTTTTTGCTTTTTTCTCTGTTCATTCTTAAAGTGACATGTGCCCAATAGTGCAAAATTTAGCATAAACATAGATAACATACATCATGTTGTTGATTTAAACCGGTTACCATAATTTTTCTGTTCAGTTTTAAATACCATTAAAATCGTGTAACATTGTTGGCATGTTGTTGTATTTCTTTGTTTTCAGCGTCCAGTATATATATATATATATATATATATATATATTCACTGAAAAACAAAAAGTAACCAAAGGTTACAGGGACATTATAGTTAGCAAATAGAATTTAAAACAAGCATTGGCATAGCCAATAGGTCTCGCCTTTGGAACCTTATAAGTATTTAGTTATGCAGTAGAATATCCTTGGTGCAACAACATCATCTGTTGCATGGCTAAACACTTATAAGGTCCCAAAGGCGAGACCTATTGGCTATGCCAATGCTTGTTTATTTATTTAATGCGATTTTATATAGCGTGAACTTTACCCAAAGGTGTCAGAGCGCTTTACAAAAGGACCAGTTACATTACATAAGGACTTTGGAGTACATGAGTTACATAAAAGATACAAACAGAAAAACTCTAAATTCACAAAAGAATGGTAGTAAGTTTGAACTACCCACAGAACTCTGGGAGTTTTAGTTTTGTTTCGCTTCAACAGGATTAGTTGAATCGAAAAATAATGGTTTGCACTAGTAAAGCTGAGGACTTGCATAAGCAGAACCAAGTTGCTCGAGTAAGGCTCCTAGGGGAAAGGATTACCTGCTGTCATACTCATATGTTTATAGACAAGGAAAGCAAATGACAACTTGAAATCATTAGCTATAATGACATTTTAGGGCATACGTTAAGCAGTGTTTTGTTAATTTACAAATACAGCTTCAAACAACATCATGGGTTCCAGCAGCAGGATCTTTTTCACTAAGAATTTGTAATTGTTTACCGCACACCGACCCTCCCCGCAATTGACGTGTCACATAAAAGCCTTTGTCTCTTCCGCCACCCCTTCTGGATTAGCTGTCTGCCAGTTCAAAGGTGCCCTTTAGAGAGGAATGCTTATTTCTCCGGTTTTAGGAAAATAAACTTGAGAAGAAAAGGGAACAACGACACACAAGTAGCCTGGTGTACGTTCCTACACTAATTTTGGAGTAGATGTAACAAGTGATAAAGTAAATAGTTTTAATCTGATTTCACGGGCTGATGCTCTGGCCAAAGCTGGGAATCAGCCACCACCCCCACCTCACTTGTAAACCCATGGCTGCACGTTCGATTAGAAAAACATCTGAAGACATTTGCAGCAAAAGTGTTGTCTTTGGATCTATTTCACAGGGGAACAAATCAAGGAAAAAGAGAGTAGGAGCCGTTTCTAAAAGTCATGGTTTTCGGCAAGGGAGCCGAGGAGCAAAGCGCAGCGAGCTGCACTGGAACAGAAGTGCTGCTCACGTAAAGTGCTCCCATACCTTCCGGTTGGGTTCGCGCTACAACTACAAAGTGCTAATAACAAGCCGAGCCACCCCTGCCTATTAATTAACACCTGGCCTTCTAGTTACCCAGATTATCTTCGGACAAAGGGAGAAGGGTCATCTGACGTAAACAAACCTTCTGCTGCTGTCCGTCATGTCTGCAGGGAATGTAGGGATCTCGGAGCTTTGTCCAGGCAACACAACAACGCCAACCCGGTCATGTAGGGAAAGCGGGCGAAAATGTTAGGAGCTGCCAAACTGCTGACAAAAGTTAAAGCGCTGCATTTTGCTGTAGTTGGAAAAAAAGGATTTTAAAAAGTTGATTTTGGCAAGCTGCAGCACAAATGAAAGGCGTGCGGCTTCCATGTTAAATTTGCATTGCATGTGGCACATTGGGAAAAAAATATATTAAAGTTAAAGCGCGACGTCCCGGCGCTTTAAAACTCAGCACTAGCGCGCGCCTCGCGCGGCAGCAGGGGGAGGGGGCCCTGCCGATTGCCTTGCGGGAGCCAGCGGCGATAATTGATACCATATGGCGCTGCCGCTCGCTCCCGCAAGGCAATCGCCACACGTGCACGCGTTGCCATTGAAGGCAATGGAACGCGTGCACGTTTTTGGGGAATAAAGGGAACCGACGGCTAAAGGTCTCCTCCTATGCAGCGCATGCGCGCTGCGTAGGCGAGACCTAAAAACCTTAGCAATTCACTGAAAAAAACAAAGGTTACAGGGACGTTGACCATGTCATAAGTGATGTAATATGTGAGGTCATAAGCAGCGCATTGCGGGGGCGATAGTTATCGTTAGCTCAGGTAACTAACTATAACTGCCGAATTTCACTGGTTTTGTACAAGTGAAATCTGACCCTAACTATAACGTCGCTGTAACCTTTGGTTTTGTCAGTGAATTTTTAAGGTTTTTTTATTCTATCTGCTCACTATACCGTCTCTGTAACCTTTGTTTTTTCAGTGAATTTCTAAGGTGTTTTAAGTGCTAATTCCTAATTATAACGTCCCTGTAACCTTTTGTTTTTTTAGTGAAGGTCTATGATTTTTAACTAGTAGTTACCTTTGCAGAGTGTTGGAGATAGGGGGCTGGGCCTCCGACCAGCTCTCAGGAATCCCGCTGTGTAGGACTTACAGGAGGTACCAAGAGGGCTTCTTGGCTCGGCGCTCAGACAGGGACAGGGAGGCTTTGCATGTTCCTCACCAGGCTGCGTAATGCAGCCTGGTGGGGAAGATGCAAAGTGCGCAGGACTGTTTGGCCGGCCCAAGAGGGCCGTCCAAGGACTCGTGTACACTTAGGAAGTGTAAACCACTCCTCCCCTGCTCTGGCCAGCCTCGCCCCGCCCCGAGACCCACTGATGAAATAGGAAAACTAAAATGATAATAACTATCGTTATTATCATTTTATTTTTCCTGATATTCAGTGGGGCGACGCTCCTCCGCCTTAGCGGAGGAGCTGCCACTGCCTTCACATCAACAATGATTGAAACACTAACATAGCAGGGCTCTGCAAACTGAAGTGTGTTCAGGCAATTCCTCGTATGGGAAGTCACTCAGTGTGTGGGGTGTACTGATCAGAGAGATGTTTTTTCACTTTTCTGAATAGCAGGTGATTGGCCTTGTAGCATATTTGCTGAAGCACCATGATCCGTTGTTGACGGCCTTCGAACGCCTGAATCCTTTTAAGCCCCAGTGAGTGCAGGTAAATGAAGACAGTTTTTGTGGGATGAGTGCAGGGACGGCAGGGATGGTTGCATTTTAATTGTAAGATATTTCCATGAATGCATTTGTGGATGAGTCAGAGTTACTTAAAAATGTTAGATGCACTTACGGGAGTCAGTATATTGATTTTAGCGTCAGAAAGACTGCGAACCCATGCTCCCTAGCAGTTGCCAGCCTAGCTGCAGTGTTCTCGTTCACTTGGACGGGGAGGCTGTTCATTTGTGAACAGTGAGAGAGAGCTTTGCAATCAGGTCCAGGTCCTGTGTTTGCTAAGTGTGGTTTAGGAAAGCGAGGCACATCAGTAAGTTCCATGCCAGAGAATTCAGATTTATGCTTCACAAAAGTCCTGGGAGAGATGCAGAGTGCAATGACAAGAGAATAGGACGTACATCCTTCGTCATTGCTTATATTTAGGTGAGTGGATATCATTTCTCAGAGAGAAAAATATCTCTTCCTTATGAAGAGAATATAAAGTGACCATGGGTGTGGTTACAGGGCTATACATTGGTAGATTTTACAGAACGAAGCTGGTTCAAAACAAATACAAAAAGCTGGACAGAGTCATTTAAAAATCAATGAATGAGGCCATTTGGATAAATGTGATCAAATGGTCATTATGCAGTCAGGTGTACTGAGTTGTTATGAAATATTACCCAAGGAAATCATCAAATGAATCCAACTCACCAGATTGAGTACAAAATCACGTTAAGTAGGTGTACCAGCATTAACAAAATTGGATTAAAGATACGTGAAAGCTACACAAGGGCAAGAATTGAGAATATATGCTAGACACTACAAGTTTGGAGATTGGCCTGTAAAGGAGTTCACAATTATAAGTTAATGCCTTTGACCTAATCAATAGTGAGGTGTGGCTAAGTTTCTCCGAGCTTTCTTTAGACCTGTTGGAGCATCTGGAGCCCACAAGAACTGTGAATCCAGGTGGCGTGTCCAGTATTTCTCTCATGGCTTTCTCTATTTTGTATTTATTTTTGCAATTGTATATGATGCAAACTCGGCCCAATGGCATTGGAGCGCTTGACATGAGCACCATATTATGTTACAAAGGTCACATTCGTTTTTCGATTTGTTAGGCACATGGAGATTAAATGATTTGCTCAGAATCACAGGAAGGTGAGCAAATGTCAACACTCGAACTTAGGGGCATATGTACAAGCCCCTATCGCCACCACAGCGCCACTTTTTCCGACGTTGTGATGGTCGATAGGGGCTTAGCCTTATGGCTTAATGCTGCCTTGTAAATAAGGCCCCCTTTCACGCTATGCTTAGCGTTGAAATAGGATGGGCAGTGGGTGTTCACTGCAACACCCATTGTTTTTGACTCTGCCCCCTATGTACAAGGGTGGCGTACATAGGAGGCAGTGCCAAAATTAAGACCAGAGAAAACCTGGTCTTAACTTGGCGAAACGAGGAGAAATGCATTATTTCTCCTCGTTTTTGCTTTTTCCACGTGTCCTGCCTAGTGCAGCACACATGGAAAAAGCAAACTGCCATGGATTGTTTATGTACAGGAAGGTCCCCTTCCTGTACATAAACAATCTGTAAAAAAATGCCATTTTGCGACTTTCATGTGTGCTGCATGAAGCAGCACACATAAAAGTGACAAAATGGCATTTTAGGATTGTATATGTGCAGGAAGGGACACCTTCCTACACATAAACAATCCTCCCCTACATGCAGACACCCTTGAACTATGGTACAAGGGTGCCTGCGTTGGCGCTACACTGCTAAGTGTAGCGCCAGCGCAGGGGGAAACGCAAGGCGGCACCATATCCTTGTAAATACTGATCCACAAGGCAGGTCCAATGATTAACCCCTTCCGTGCTTCCGTCGGCCAACGGCCGTCGCGAGCACTACCTCGCTAGTGCTGCGCACGTCCGTTGGCCGACGCGGCCCCGCCCACTCTTTTAAACTGCCGCACCGCGGCGGAATTCGCGCCGCGGTTAAAGGGTTAATACAGGGCCCTTTTGGCTCATAACAATGATGAGTTCCAAGGGAACATCTTTGCTAAGAGAACCCTGATGCACTTCCGGGAATAGGTGACACAATCAAAGAGAATCCCGAAGTTTCATACGGGGTTCACAAAAGGAGCAGCGCTAGTTATGTTGGGTTGAAGGACCTTTGAAAGGGGAGATGCCCGGCCTTTCACAAATTCAACCTGCTTCTGATACGAGCTCATTAGATCCTGTGCTGTTATCTGACTGGTGTGTTTGTCCTTCTTTATAGATATCTATACGAAAACGTGGGCAGTGGTTCACAAAAATTAAAAGTGCTGTACAAGAGGTAGTATACAGGCCACTTTCAAGTTCAGAGACGCTGGTGAAGGTGTGAAAGTGCCTAAGATCACTTATCTATTTACTTCAACTCAAAACCCACAATAAAGCATTTTGACCTTTTACAAGTGTTGATAGCCCTAAGGGTGACTTCAGGCGCATGGCATGCTGACAGTTGAGTTTTGAGCAAACGGTCAATACCTCACCCAAAACTCTTCAGACCTACAGATTAAGGTTAACATTGTCCAACTCTTAAAGAAACTTTTTCTTGCTATAATGTTACCATGAATGCTCGAGGACATGACAGTGTTTGGCTAGGAAGCACCAACTTGTAAACAAAATACACACACACAAATCCTGAGAGAAAATATTTTTGAGTGCCTAACCTCACTATTGAGCCATCTGCACTGGTTAACTTTGATCTTCTGCATCCACTTCAAGTTAGTAGTCAGGGCCTTTCAGGATACTGGGTCTTGGTATCGGAAATCTGGCTAGATGTTCTTGAGACCTGCTGGCTACAGCCTTAGATGTTCACAGAGTAGGGTATTGCATCCGAAGTTGGTTGAAGAGGCCATTCTGAAAGGATGTCTAGACCTTTTGCTTCTCAACCTGTGATGCAGCCCACCTCTCCCTTTCTTCCAGTTAAGGTGCAAGGCCAGCTTGTTCTCTTACTTGTATTCTTTCCAAGAAGTGTTTGTTCTAAACCATTCACCTGGACATATCTGTGCACACTTGTCACGAACCTTGTTTTTGCCTATATTCTTGCAACTTTTTCACAACCTTAGCTGAGGAAAATTAATTGTTACTATGCATGGCAAATATTTAAAACCCACTTAATTTGTTGACCCACCTTTTGTATAATGTGATTTTGGGAATGTCTAAACACCTCCTATCACACAAAGGAAGGTTTCTAACATCCAATGACCAGGTCCAAACAAATGTATTTGCCAAAAGGAAGAAATATCAATCATTTTCACTCTGCACAACATTTCTTAAAAATGTACAAGAATTGTTAACTTTTTTTTTTAAGTAGGCAGCTGACATGTGGAACAACTAACAGAAAGAAGGCCCAATTGCATATGCAAACCATTGTAACAAACTAATAAGCCAAGGAGATACATACGTACACATACTAGTACATATATACTTACATTTATAGTTAGACTAGTCAATAGTGACTATTATACAGTTCAGTTACTGACAAATCTTTACATGTCAGACCGTCCCCAAACTTTACAAAATTGTAGCAAACATATGCCTTTCTCAAGATAGAAGACATCGAGTGGCCCTAAAACTATAACATGAGTGCTGTGGGCAAACTCGTCCCCCCAGTGGCGTCTGCTTTGCTGATGTGAAACCAACGAAGCAAAGAAGGCAAAATCAATAGTTATATCGGAGTCATATCCAACAGTAACGCCTGTATATCGTAACGACTCTCAATCACATGGCTGTAGAGATTTTTATAACAGACAAAGCCCCAAAATAAATTATGCTTCGGAGATGTCGTCAACAACAGTCACGTAGAAGTCGAAAATATGTAGGTAATGCCGGAGCCTGTAGAAATATAGAGGGCTTGATGTGATTTAATGAGAGACTCGAAAAATAGATCTATATGTGTAGGGCTCTGGAGTCAACACAACCAGTTAGCGGCCCATTCATCTAGCCCATCTTCGATTCCAATAGTGAACAAGCATTGGCAAAGCCAATAGGTCTGGCTTTGGCCACCAACTTTTTGAATTTTAAAATTCTTGTTTTGTTCTGACATGGTTTTTGCAAAACATCATTATTAAGGAAGCTGCAAGGCCCTCAACAATCTAAACAAGCATTGAAAATGCAATAGGTCTCGCCTTTGATTAAGTTAAAGCCATTTGCTTTGCTAGTAGTATTGTATAGCAAAGCAAATGGCTTTAACTTAATGAAAGGCGAGACCTATTGCATTTTCAATGCTTGTTAGTGATTCGCAGGGTCTCCAGCCATGGTTTACCAGAGTGGAGAAGGCCACGCACGGAGGCAAACAACATTTCAGCCACACATTCAAGCAAAAGCATACACTTCACAAATCAAATGGTAGACAACGCCGGCTGCTATATCCTGTCCAATCAACCTTTCATGGGTGAGGGAAGCACACCTGCTGGTAGTCTGCATTCCAATACTGAGGGCCGCCACCTTCTGTGGTGGGAAACATACTTGTTGATTTTTTTTCCTCTTGTTTTATAAAGCGCGAACTCGACCCGAATATATGATCACCTGTTACATTACACAAGGAAACCTTCATTTTTGATTTTTTTAAGCACGGGTAGGTGAAGCAACTTGCCCAAAATCACAGGATGTTGAGCCGACGCCGAGATTCCAAGCTGGTTCCACAGTTCAAAGGTCGGCAGTTCTGGCGTTAGTCCACATGATTTGGGAGTGAAACGTGTTTTGTCCTTACTGTGCATGTATCGAGTCCACACACCTTTTTCTGGTACATTAAGGAACAATGACCGCACTGCAATCAGTTCTGTCACAAGCGCTTGACCAATAGATACACATGCTAAACTTGACTGAAAAAAAGAAGCATTTACAAAGTCAGAAGGTCGCACCTACCTTTTAATTACATTACCCGAACTTTTGGTTTTGCCAGTGCTTTTTACTGATGCTCTTCGACTTCGGCTAAGAGAAAAACATGCTTAATTTTGAATGCGTGATGGCATTGGCTAAAAAGAGCTGCTGCAGCGCGATGACACGTATGCATGCTTCACCATGCAAGTGCACATATGCATCAAGACATAGCAGATTTTTTTTTTTTTACTTTTAATTTACCTTTCCTAGAGGGTGGGTGCCAAACTTGAGGTGGAAATTTAAAAAAAATGTTCAAAAGCTCATCGAACAAAAGGATAGTTCCAGTAGCAAATACCAGCTGCCGAACCTCACAAAAATATTTAAAAAGCATTCAAAAATATGATGGCAGTGACGGTAAGAGTGGAATGGAGCAGAAGTCAACATGGGAGGGGGTGGGGGAGCAAATAGGAGCTATGGGGTGGGAGAAGAAGAAAATAAAAATAAAAGCACAAAGGAGAAAGAGCGAAAGATGGGAGGAAGGACTGGAAGAAACAGACACACAAGAAAGAGAGAGTGTGTGTGGATAGAGGCCAGAATAACCAGTTCACAGGGGGGGGGGGGGGTGCAAAGGGGCATGGGCCAAGGAACTGACGGCAGCTTATGGCTGCAAAATAGTTTCTCATACAGTCCATTGTAATAACTCCTGTAGCAATCAGTTAGAGAGAAATACTTCACTCAACTGTGCAAAAATGCGATTGGCTAAATCTTCAGCCTTCACACAATGGAAGAAGGAGGGGCCCGACGGGGGGAGGGAGGGAGGGATTGATTGTGCTCCCCTGGGAGCACAATCAATCCCGTTGCCAGGTAGCCTGCGCTCCGTGACCAGTGGCATCAATCCTCGCTCCCTGGGGCGCGCTCCCTTAGGCTGGCACTGAGATGTTGTGACAGCAAGCAGGGCGTTTACACTGAACGGGCTGTTTACTTTTTTTCTGGTGTACTCTGGTGGTGATTTGGTCTGCCCATCCACATGTTTTGTTGGTGCTGTCTGGAGGGGGATATGTTATGAAAAATGGGTGTGTGCCACTGAAATTTGTCAGAGTGGTTTATGTTCGAAAGACTGCCCCATCACTTGCTGAGTGGTTCCCAAGGCAGGGGACAAATCGCAGCTAAAAGCTACAACAAAAAAACCCCGAATGAAACACTTAAAAAGAAAGTGTGTACATAATAGAAGCACAACATAATAAGACAGAAAGAGGCCAGATGAAAGAGAAAAATACAAGGTTCATGAACCAATAATTTGCTCACTGCATTGCTGCAGATGGTTTGAAATGCTGTGGGAGTTTCGAAGGTGGCCCTTGGTATGGTTTAGTATTGGCCGAAATACCTGTCCCGGGCTTCCTGGTGGGCACAGGTTTCTAGGCCCGGCACTTCTGTGTGTTTTGGGAGTCGCACAGCAGGTAAACGCGACCCGTGACTGTGCCTCAAGGCTTCGTTTAACAGCATGTTTACACTACAGCTACATCGATGTTTAATTGAACTATTATTCAATATCTACATTTGCCATATTTAAGCAGACGTACGAATCTGTCCACGGTGTATCTGATATTTCTATCTATATACTTATGAAAGTTCTGTTATTGACAACACGGTTTTTCAGGTCACGGTGCACTAACGTCAGGATCAGTTTTGTTTATGGAAGTGATAGCTAAAAGCTCGTACCTGGCAACGTTACACACACAGCTTTGAGATGCATGCACCAGAAAGAGAACACACATCTACAATGCATTTATTAAACCCTGCGTGAGTGAGCACACGAGTGAAAAGCAACCCAGTGAGCGAACAGCCTTCCCCACAATCAGAGTGCTCGGATCCTATTTGGCGGAAAGTACTGGCGCCGGTTAGCCGGCCAGCAGCTCTCCCAGTGTTAACTATGAAGTTGCAGTGCATTTTCCAGGGTCACACGTTTTGTGAAAAGAAAGCAGGCTGGGATGAGAACCATGCATACCAACATTTTAAAACAGGAAAGTCGGAGACTGGGGGAGGGAGGGAAAGCGAAAGCACGCAGCAATGCGCGCGCGCGTGCACATCTCTTGTCCATACGCACGCCGGAAAGTCGGAGACGGGGGGAGGGAGGGAAAGCGAAAGCACGCCGCCATACAATGCATTTATTAAACCCTGCGTGAGTGAGCACACGAGTGAAAAGCAACCCAGTGAGCGAACAGCCTTCCCCACAATCAGAGTGCTCGGATCCTTTTTGGCGTAAAGTACTGGCGCCGGTTAGCCGGCCAGCAGCTCTCCCAGTGTTAACTATGAAGTTGCAGTGCATTTTCCAGGGTCACACGTTTTGTGAAAAGAAAGCAGGCTGGGATGAGAACCATGCATACCAACATTTTAAAACAGGAAAGTCGGAGATGGGGGGAGGGAGGGAAAGCGAAAGCACGCCGCCATGCACGCGCGCGTGCACATCTCTTGTCCATATGCACGCCGGAAAGTCAGAGGCGGGGGGAGGGAGGGAAAGCGAAAGCACGCCGCCATGCGTGCGCGTGCACATCTCTTGTCCATACGAACGCCGCCATGCGGGCGCGCGTGCACATCTCTGTCGCCAGTGTGAAAAATATAGTGCGTCCGTCTCCCGCCGCGAGTAAAGCATCCAATCCCCGAGTGCACATCTTCTGTCCGTCCGCGTGCACATCTGGAATCCGTATTGATTCCAAAAGGCCCTCGCATGGCGAGAGCAGCGCATGCGCGCTGGTAACGCCAGGTGAGACCTAAAAAACACTGAGTACAGGAAAAAAACATTTTTTGGTCCAAAAAGGCATAAGTTAGCATGGCAGTCCCTGACACTAAAAGGTACAACTTTGTGTGTGTGGATGTGCTCCTTTTGAGAGGGAAGCATGTACTCACTGTGAAGTCAGAAGATTACTGAAGCGGGCTGTGAGTGGATGAAAATACGAATGACACAACAACAGACTAATGGATGAAGTCTGTCTGAAAACCCCTATAAGTAACAATGTTACACTCATAATTTTGGTAAAATCAAAAGGTCTAACTAAGACCAGACCTTAAAAGCCAATCGATCTAGTGTTGGCAGCCAGCCTCTTGCCGTTGCTAATGATTTTTTTGTAATGGTTTCATGAATTATTTTAACAAATAGATAGGGCTGAAAAGATAGACAAAAGGAGGCTTGCAAAAACAGATGATAGATAGACAGATAGATAGAATTAGTCTAAAATAACAGTTAAATATCTATATATGCATGACATAGAAGAGTACTGAAAGCAAACTAGAAAGTCACAAAAAGGACATACAGACTAAAGTGGTTCACAAGTACAGCTGTAGTCTTCAATTTGAATACATACAGGAGTGCAGATATAAATGCATTTCATTGTGGGTGGTCATTAAAAATAATTCATTTATAAAGAATAGATTCAAATAGACACACTCTGGTATACTCTGAAACACCAACAATCAGACAAAAAAAGGCAGGACCAAAAGGAATTTGCAACATCATTAGCAGGAAACAGGAACTGATAAAGCTGTAATGTGCCCTGTGGTATGAAGAGCTGGTAGAAAAGCATCCTTCTATCACATTAGGCTTTAAACACAAAGGCAGCACTAAAGTAGTAATAAAGTACAAACAAAAGCACTGACACTGAAGGGAACTGACTTTTGGGCGGACGGAATAAATGCTCACATTTTTTAGGTCTGGCCTCATTACACAGGTGCCGCTAGACCTTATGTGATCAACTGAAAAATAGCATTTAGGAGTACTACAAAGATGGGCTTTGGCTCTGCCCGCATCTTGGTGGACAAGAGAACATGCTTTGATTGGGCAGAAGTTGTGTGCTTCTGCAGAAAAAGTGCTTACCCTCCAAAAGCTGTGAGCATTTGTGTTACTACAGAGCTTGACCTTTACGTCAAACGCATGCCAATACACAGCTATATGTCTCCTACATAATTATGATGTTTTCCCTTCTCTGGCCGCAGTACAGATTGGAGTAGGGCAGTCAGGAGGAATATGTTGTTGTAAGGCAGTCCCAGCCACCCCCTTCCCTTTCAACCATTATTTTCAGAGATACATTACCAGGGCACTCCTTGAGAGAATTATGTTTTTTTATTCATACTTTTAACATTTATGTGCTTAAGTGCGTCTTTAAAGCTCCTCAGCTCCCAAAAGTTAATTTGTATATTAATTTGAATTCATTATTTCCTTTTTTTAAAAGTCATTACCAATATTACAGTTAACTTACTTCAAATGCAATATTTAATATTTAAAATATTACATGTAATTGATTTGCTTATTTTATATACTGTCAATTTAAATCACTCTTCCCTGAAACCTAAAAACCCCTTACTGCCCTTAACACTATGACTGCCTGAACCCCACAATCCTACCCTTTACAGCCACCCTTCCCTAAACCCTAAAAACACCTTACTACCTCTTTACGCTACCATTTCATGAACCCCAATAACCTCTTATGACCCCTAATGCGGCCCTTGTCTGAACCCTACAAATGCCTTACTACCCTTTAATGCTACACGTCCCTGAGCACAAAAAAACACACTATTATACCTTAATGCTACCAATCCCAGAACCCTAAAAGCCCCTTACTAGCCTGTACAGCTACCTTTCCCTGAATTCTAAAAACTCCTTACTGCCCTTAATGCTACGATTCCCTGAACTCCACAAATTCTCTGCAGGCCCTTAATCCTACCCGTTCCTGAATCCTAAAACCCCCTCACTACCTCTTAACGCTACCATTTGATGAACCCTAAAAATAATTACCACCCCTTAATGCTACCCTTTTCTGAACCCTACAAATGCCTCACTGCCCTTTAATGCTACATGTCCCTGAACTCTAAAAAACATACTATTATGCCTTAGCGCTACCATTCATTGAACCCTAAGAAACCCTTACTACCCTTTACAGCTACCCTTCCCTAAACCCTAAAAACCCTATTCTACCTCTTAATGCCATCCTTCCATGAACCAAAAAAACTTAGTACCCCTAACGCTACCCATCCCTGAACCCTAAAACCCCTTAACACGTCTTACTACCCCTTAATGCTATCCTTCCCTGAAATATAAAACCCTTACTACCTTTTAACACTACCTTTCCATGAAGACTAAAAACCTCTTACTACCGGTTAACGCTACAGTTTTTCCAAACCCTACTATCTCCTTACTACCCTTTAATGCTACCATTCCCTGAACTCTAAAAACACTCTACTAGCCCTTCACACATTTCTTCCCTGTACCCTAAAAATCCTTACTACCCCTTTTAGCTACCCTTTCCTAGACCCTAAAAACCCTGTGCTATCCCTTTATGCTACCCTTCCATGAACAAGGAAAATGTAGTACCCCTTAACAATACCCATCCCTGAACTCTTAGACCCCTTAAAAGTCTAACTACCACTTAAGACTACCCTTCCCTGAACCATAAAAACCCCTTAATACCCCTCAATGCTACCCTACCCTGAACCCTAAAAACACTTTACCATGACCCTTCACTTCACTGAACCCTACAATCCACGTACTATCCCTTAATGCTACCAATCACTGATCCTCAAACACCCCAAACTATCCTCTAACCCAACTCTTCCTAGAAAAAACGTATTATCTGTTATTGCTACCCTTCCCTGAGCCCTAAAACTCTCTTACTATCCCTTAATGCTTCCTTTTTTGAGCCCTGCAAACTCCTTGCTACCCTTTAATGCTACTGTTCCCTCAGTTGTAAAAAAGCACCCTACTACCCCATAATAGCTCTCAGGATTATTTTTATGCAGGAAAGTGCCCCTTCCCACACAAAAACAATCCTGCCAACAACACAGGCACCCTTGCACCATGGTGCAAAGGTGCCTACATTGGGGCTAGGCTGCGAAAACGGCGCTAGCACAGGGGGAAAGAACAGGAGTGCACCATATTGGATAAATATGGTGCATTCCTGCCCTTTCAGTTTGACGTAGGGCAGCGCAGCAAGGTGACTTGCTTCGCTGCCCTATGCCAAAACGAATAGTTTCTTACCTGTCGGTGTAGTTTTGCAGCTTGAAGACTTTCTGGATTCACTATGCTGTGCATTATTCCGCGGTCCGTAAGTGTGCCGCTACCGCAACTAGGCATTTGTGAAGACCCTTGGTGCGGATTTTAGGCCAAAGGCTAGGGCTGTGAACTGGTAGTGCGCCCTGCTGATGGTAAATCTCAGTAGATGTTTGTGTTTCTGGTTCATGGGAATGTGTAGGTAGGCATCCTTGAGGTCTATAGTGGACATAAAATCCCCGTCCCTTATTTGAGGTATAACCTCCTGTAGGGACATCATCTTGAACTTTTGAGTTTTTATGTATTTGTTTAGGAACCGTAGGCCTTAACGTTTCGTCTACTTTTGGTACGAGGAAGTAGTTGGAGTACACTCCCCTGTTTCTTTCCTTGTATGGTACCGTTTCTATAGCCTCCTTGTGGAGGAGTTCTTGTGCTTCCTGCCAAAGAAGTGATAGCTCTTTTGCTGGGCGCGTTTTGTTGGCTGGCCTCCTGCTTGGTGGCTTTTTTACTAGTTCTATACAGTAGCCGAACTGTATGATGTTGAGTATCCATTTGTCCGTTGTTATCTTCTTCCACTCCTGGAAGAAGTGTTTTAGTCTGCCTCCTACTGGTGTTACATGATCGTTGATTTCTGATTGTTCTTTGAGTCTTTGTTGTGCCGTGCCACTAGAGATGTTGTCAGTGCGGGCACGTTTGGTACCGTGGAGTCAGTTGGGGGCGGGTTGCTGTCCCCCTCTCCTCGTCTGCCCTCGTCCGTTCGGTCGCCCCCGAAAGGACTGGCCCCTCTGTTGGTATTGCCAGCCTTGCTGTTGTTGACCTTGTTGCGCCTGGTTGGTTCCCTGATAGGTTTGCTGGAAAGCCTGGTGCGATGTTCCCGGCTGACTCCCTCCTCTGCCATTTGGTCTCCTTGAGGGGGTGCCCCTTCTCATTCCTCTGAACTGCAGTGCTCCCATGGACCTTGAAGTTTCATTATCCTTTTTTAGCTGTGTCAGCTTCTCGCCCACTGGTGTGCCGAACAGCTTTTCCCTGTTGAAGGGTAGGTTCAGGATATTGTTCTGGACTTCGGGCTTGAACCCCGAGATCCTCAGCCAGGCATGCCTTCTTTCCGTCACTCCGATCATCATAAGCCTGCTTGATGTGTCTGCTGCGTCCAAGGCCGACTTTAGGCAGGTGTTGGCCATGTTCTTGCCTTCCTCCACCAGGTGCGTTGCCCTCTGCTGGTATTCGCCTGGGAGATGTTTGAGTAGCTGCCCTACTTCCTCCCAATGTTGGTAAGCATGTCTGTTTATTAGGGCATTGGAGTTTGCAATGCGCCAGTGAATTGCCGCATTCCTCTCTATTTTCCTCCCTGTGAGGTCTATTCTCTTACTCTCCTTGTCTGGAGGTGGCCCTGAGTTCGTGGGAACGTTGGCCCTTTTCCTGGCTGTTGCTGTTATAATAGAGTCAGCTGGTACGGATCCCTGGATATATGCTGGATCCTTCGAGGAATGTTTGTATTTTTTCTCTGTCCTCGGGGTGACAGATCTGCAGGTTGATGGCTCCTTGAAAGCTTCCCTGCCCTGGTCCAGCACACTTGGGAGCATACGAAGGAATTGGCTCCTAGTTTGAGTTGGGAGCAGTGTCTCTAAGAGGAAACAAGCCTTCGGTTTCTCTTCCTCCATTTCCACCCTATAAGTTGCTGCAGCGTTCCTGACGACCATATTGTAGATGCCAATGTCGTCTGGCGGCGAAGGCCTCGGCGGATATGACTCTACGGCCTCTTCCGGGTTTTCGGCGTCGAGGTCCTGCCATTCCAGGTCCTGAGACTCCGAGGGTGTCGAACCAACGTTTGTCTGCTGGTCGTCTTCGCCCTCTGTGTAATAATACAGGCCCTCATTGTCCTGCTGCTCCGCCGGTTCAGGAGTTTTCGGCGGGTCGGCGGCGTCAAACTCCTCCTGGACTTCTGCTTCGACAACCGTCGAGGGCTTCGAAGGGATGGTGTATCTACTCATCCGTTCGTCGAAGTCCTTCTTCCTCTGGAGGATACTGTTCATTTCGGCCTCGAGCCTTCTTTTCTTCCTCTCCATCTCGGCCGCTTGTTCGGCGTCGAGAGTTTCGGCGTTTCTCTTCGAGGTCGTGGATGTTGACGTCGAAGTTGCCTTCTGCTCCTTTTCCTTCGGCGTCGAGCGCGGCCTTTCGGGACCGTGCTTCGACGACCTAGGTTTGTCTAGAGCTTTCGCCGGCTGGGAGTCCTTATCTAAGGATCTGCTGGGCTGTTTGTCCGTGGACGCAGCTGTGGTCGTCGATTGCTTCGACGCCAGTGCTCCTTTCGAGGACTTTGGCTCTGCTTTTCGAGAGTCTGTTGGGGTTTTAGGGGTCGACGTCTCTCTTACCTCCTTTGTCAACTTGTTATCGGTCTCTGCGACCGTGTAGTCCTCTGGTCCCTCGGCGATGTTGTCCTCTTCTCCGCTGGAGAGGCCCAGGTCCAGAAGCGACGGAGGTTGTCCTTGCCCCTGCATGGCGTAGTTCGCTCTCCTCTGTCTGTCCCTCACTCTGAGGGTCTTGGGGGCGAATGCCGAGCAGGCGTTGCAATCCTTGCTTTCGTGGTCGATCGGCAGGCAGAGGTTGCAGACTGGGTGCTGGTCCTTCTGCGCGAACTTGTGGTGGCAGTTACGGCAAAATTTGAATGGTGTCTTGTCCATTCCTGCGCTCAGGGAGCCCCCTGTGTGCGCATTCTCCGTCGGACATCGAAGTTCTTCCTCCTTCGCACCGTCTTCGTCATCCCGGTTCTGTGTTGTTTGTCGTGTGATGAAGAAACTCCAATTTCTCGGTGTTTTCTGCTTTTTTCTCTTTTATCTTTTCAAAAAAACTCTGGAACTCCTCGTGACGAACCAGACCCAACGGCGGAAAAAAGAATCTGAAGATGGCGCCCAAGGGTGGGAGCTTCCGGAGGAAGCGTGCCGACGTCACGGGAGGACACCAAATGGTGGGGCGTCGACGCCCACCTGGGCCACGAAAAAAAAAAAGAAAAAAGACTACGATTCCGGACCCAACCACTAGACCGCGGAATAATGCACAGCATAGTGAATCCAGAAAGATTCACGCTGCAAAACCTCATAAATGAGGCCCCAAATTTAGAATGCTGGACTGCCTCTTTGTTCCATTGGGCATTACCCCAGTAGGCGGAAGCCATTCGAACCTGGCCGCTGAAGGCAGAGGTACATTTCTGAAACCTCTGCCACTTTCTCTAGACCTCCCTGCTAATTACAGCAGGCATGGGAGAAGGGAAAAGGAGAGAGATGAGAGGGGAAGGAGGGAGTGGGGTTAGTTTGAACATTTTTGCCAGGTCTGATTTTGGTTTCCAGTCTGGCCCTGGTGAATGCCAGTGTTTACATTTGTTGGTGCATTAAAGCCAGACATATTGCTGGAATGTTATCTTATAGTTCCTGTCCTCTAGATTAAAGCCTTGTCTAAAATCGGAATGTTATCTCATAGTTCCTGCCTCTCATATTAGGGTATTTCTTAGAGAAGTATACCCCCATAAATCTTATATGAGATGTAAGAAAATGTCTGTTGCTACGATAGTAACCTGAAGGCACAAGGACATGACAGACTATGTCTGACTAGGAAGCACTAGCTTGTGAAGAAAAAACACACTGGAATAGTGAGAACAAAATGATGTTTTGAGCACATAACCTCATGACTGAGTCATCTGCACTGGTAGATGTGACCTTCCCCATGCACTTCTAGGTGGTAGTCAGTTCATTTTAGGGTATTGGGCCTTGGTCTCTGTAATGCTGTCCTGAGAGTTGCGGTCAACCGCCTTACGTCTTGTCCAGAAAGTGTCGCTTTTAAACCTTTTTATCCACAGACAAGTGTACACACTTGTCACAGACGTTCTTTTTGACTACACTCCTGCAACTTTTCTTCATAATATTAAACATTCATAAACATTAAAATATTAATAGCTTGGCAAAGGTTCATTTAATTTCACTTGAGCTCATCATCCTCCTATTGTACCATGTGATTTTGGGAATGTCTGAACACCCCCTGCCAGACAAGGCAAGGGTGCTACCATCCAATACCCGGCCCAAACAAATATCTTTGCTAATACAAGAAATATTAAGAAAAATTTAATCTGAGCAAAATTTCTTGGTATTTCTCAGCACATTAAAGTAACTGTAGCTCTCATCGTAGCATGTATGCTTAATTCAGAATCAGAATCAGAAAAGACTTTGGGCCTGATTACGATGGCGGTCGGACGAGCTTCTGACCACCATCGTTTCGGGGAGGTGTCCGAATATATGTCGGCGGTTCCACCTGCCCAATTACAATGCGACCACAGTGCAGGTGGTCGTAAAACTGCTCTTTTCCATTGCATGTGCTGCGGCCATAGAAAAGGACCGCAGCAAAAGTCGCAGTTGAAAAGGGCAGTTCACAAACATCCATGCACCGTGTGCCAGGCACCATGTGGTGCCTGGCACACGGTGCATGGATGTTTGAGGGGGCACCACATGTGCCCCCCTGGGCCCATGTTGGAGGACCACGGGGCCCTGCTAGTGGCCGCCAAAGTCCCTTTCTGGCTGCCTGTTAATGGTGGTGGGACTGCCATGAACAGGCAGTCGGAAAGGGATATCCTAATCCCTACGGTGGTGCCTGCGCAGGCACCGCCCCAATGTAGGGATTAGGAATCTAACCGCTGTCCCGATGGGCTCGTTGAACCTGTCGGAGGCGGCGGTCCGCCCCCCCAACTTGCTCCGACTGCCGGAATCATAATCCGGCGGTCGGACCAATGGCATAGATGACGGTGGGATGGCTTGTCGTGGCGGACCCACCAACATCGTAATGGGACCCTTTATTCGGGTGCAAAAATGCATCCATGTAAGTACACAATCAAAGTTAAAAACATGATATATAAAAAACACTAATTTGAATACAATTTAAAATGCTGTAAATTGGAAAATCTTGAAAGAAATACAGTAAATATGATAACACAAATACATATAAAAACATATCAGGCAAGAGAATTAATACATAACTCAAAGTGCATCGTGCTTCGCGAACAAACGGTGGCTCTCAGGGAAGAGCCAACATGAAGGTAATACTCTCAGGGAAGAACCAACATGAAGGTAATACTCATTGTCTGTCAATTGTTGTAAGAAATATAAAGCTGAACTACACTGCCTAAAATTCTGACACCTCATAAATGGCATTAAAAATTGTTCAGTATATTTTTTTATAAAATTCACAGAAAAATATAAAATGTAACATTGTTTGCCCAGATCTACCATCACAAAGACATAGGCAGGTACCAAGATTCCCCACGTGGGAAACAAAGTAAATACTTAATGGTGTCTGCCCTAAAATGAAATAATACGCATCTTTCCCAGCACCCGCATGCACTTAACAGATATTTAGTCAGCAGAATATCAAGGCTCAGGTGCAGATAAGCTGTGACAGAGGGCTTTAACATTTCCACAGAGAGTCTATGAGATGGGGCATGATTGAGTATTAGCGCTTTCACATACCTTTTATTTAAAATACCACTGGATAAAAGCATGAGACAGCCTAATCTCCTGAAATGTTTTCTTCACGTACGCTAGCCACAGTATACTAAGGCCCTTATCGCACGCTAAGCATTCCTTGATTATGTCTCTATTAAGGGTCACCTCTTCAGTTCTCCAAATAGATAGCCACAGGACTCTGATACAGTCACCCACATAAGTCAATCCCAGCTCCTCGTGGCAAATAAGATGAGAGGAGTATAAGGGGGCACAGAGAGCTTTTCTCAGAAACAGGTTTCCTACACCTGAATGGCTTCACAATTGCAATACCCCATATCTTGGCCCTATATGTTGCAACAGGGACACATTGAGAAGCATAAATCTGCAGAAGCAGTGAAAGTGTCCTCCCCTCAGGGGGCTGAGGTAGACTAAAAAGGGAGCCAACTGCCCAAGATAGCTTCAGTCTATGATGTGTGATGTAAGGTGCCCAAGCATAAGCTGAATCATAGATGACCCCAAGATAAGAAAAATTGCTGGTTCTTTCCAAGCGATTTGCACCAACAGCAAGGGTAGAAATCTGGAAACGCTTAGAGCCGCAAGCCATAATATATGACTTCGAAAAATTTGTTTGAAGATCGAGATCGGCTATGAATTGGATAAAGGAGGATACCAATAGACTCAGAGCTTTCGGAGTGTGAGCCATCAGCACTGCATCGTCAGCATATAGCAAGATATTGGGTGAAGCACCATTCACCTTGGGGATATCGGGGGCAATGATAGTTAGATAAGGGCTGAGCTCGTTAATATCGAATATAAACAATAAGGGTGCCAGCACACAGCCTTGCCTCACTCCTCAGAAGATTTTTATCTCATTGGAGACTTCACCATTAGGCTCAAACTTTATTTTGGTTTTCATATCCTCATGGAGGGATGCTAGAAAGTGTACAAGTGCTTCGTCCAACCCCTTGGAGAGAAGCAATCGCCAAAGCTTCGAGCGATTCACACAATATAACACCAAAGTCAAATCCATAAATGCAAGCTACAATGGTGTGTGCTTGGCTATTGTGTACTTGCCAATGATTAGATTTAAGTTCAGGCATTGCTCAAATGCACTTTTACCATTTCTAAATCCATACTGACAGGTATGTAAGATTGCATTTTCAGGCGCCCATTCCTTAACCCTAATATATATGACTCTGCCTAGTATTTTGACAGATGTGTTGATGAGAGAGATAGGGCGGCAGCAACTAGGCTGAGACCGATTGCCGTTTTTGAATATCAGGACGAAGGTTGAAGTATGAAAACATTAGTCAGTAGTGAGGCCCAAAATTCGGTTTTGCACTTTATCAAATCTATAGGGACACCGTCCGGGCCAGGTGCCCTAAAGTAGCTGTAGCTCTTACGGCAGCATGTATGCTTAGGTCAGTGACCATCCCTTAAAACCTCAGTCTATAATTGTCATTAGGCAACGGGACTTTGCATCAAGAAACAGCCCGCAAGCTCTAGCAGATTCGCCCAGGGCTTGCACTCCTTTCCATACTCAAACTATGCTCACATTTGAGGTAAATAGATATGTTCACACAGGACATTTTAGGCAAATATATACCAATGAGAAACCGCCGACTAACCTTACAATGTTTTTGACAATAAAGACATTTGCAAGAAATTTTGCAAGGTAAAAATGTGTCCAGCTCTTCCTCGGCCGAGCCCTACACCCTCACATCTCTCAGTTCGTAGTTTCCGCTTAAAACAAAGCCAAAGTGGTATCTATCACTCGTCAGGGAGCGGAAGAGGAAGGCCATGTGTTGAAAACTGCCTAGTTTGTAAATGTGCTGATTCACCCCTGGGCATGGCCACCGTGTTCTTGTTTTTATGCGTGTTTATTCAGTTCTACAAAGGTTAGCTGAGTTTTTGTTTTTATAAAAATATTACAGGCCTGCGTGAGCTGGACAGCCTGATGGTCTGCCTGCCTGTGTGTCAGGCTGGTTCTGACAAAGGCGAGGGGATTAGGTGTGGGGGGCGTGGCGAGCCAGGCCCTCCCAAGCTGCCCTCCTCCCAAGGTCCATTCCCAAGTAGAAAAACATCTTTTGTTGTTTTTCGAAATATTTCGTTTATTGCGGGCTAATTGCTTTCTTAGTCTAATTGTTTAATTTCATGAAAAACACCAATGCCTGCCTGGGACAGGTGGAAGTCACCAGGGATGGTGGTTGTTGTCATTAACATGTGAGAAGCAGGGGTACCTGTGACACTTCCATAATATCAAAAGAGACCCGCAAGGTGCCATGCAGCACCTAAGAGATGACATATGACAGATACAACCAGACAGCATTTTGCCATACCAAGAAAAGCAATTGAAAGTCTGCATATAGTCAGGATTTATATTGGTACCCTCTTTTAAATTGCGGCACTGTACGAGAAAAAAACCACTACCAAGACCACATGTTTTGACTTTTCTGAAGGGAAAAGACTTTTGCCAAATTTCACTAACACAGCACAGATGCGAAATGGCCAGGAGCAGTGCAAGTTTCCAGTATACAAAGAACAGCACTGGTGCCTCTTCTGTGACAGCACTGCCAATGCATGCTCCCAGCCGACCCTGCTAACATAATTAGAAGGAACTTAAGGAATATTTGCATTTATTTTCACCCAATAAATTCTCTCTTTACGTCACAAGAGTATACAGAAATGGATTTTAGTGCTGCTGCAACCAGTGCTTAATTTGTAAAAGAATAAGGGCTATCGTCGGAGGCCACTGCAGCTGGCACCACACATTGCCCCTGCCATGCTGCCAGTGATAGTAACAACACAACTACTAACCTCACTGGGCTATCCTAAGTATGTGTGGCATGAATGAGAGTGTGGAACAACCTCAAAGGTGTCCCGTGTAGGAAAGAGGCCGCAAGTGAGGCATTCAGATGTTTGAACCAAAAGGGACGGGGTAATTACCCTGGGCAGATTTTCATTGTTGTTGTGAATCAGTCTTGACCCAAAAAGGACAGTCCAGTCCAACAGCCAGGTCCCTTACTCTTAAAGGGACACACAGAAGCCCCAAACCGGTTCCACCTCAGGGGTCCCCAACAGCGAGGCGTAGTAAGCCTTTTAACACTTGTTTTAGTTGCGGAGTACAATTACAGTACGAAGCGCGAGATTATTTCCTATTTTTTTTTTTTTTTAACTTGGCGAATTGGAGAATGGGCTCCTCTCGGAGTGCTCCATACGAGCATTAAGGGATTTTAGGACAGCCAGGGACACATGGGAAATGGTTCCCACACCAATCTTGGGGATAATGTTCCCACACTGCTGGGGCTGCAGCAGCAACTGTGTTGCAGATTTACAATGCTATCAGCTTGCAGTAGCAAGTACGTGCTAAATGTGTCGGCCTACACCGGTGGGAAGCGAGTGTCCCGCGGCACCTCATGGGTGGGAACAGCAAGGAGATAACAAGCAATGGCCGCGCGGCCGTGAAACTGACACGGCCGCGCGGCCGCGAAAGTGAAAGTAATCGCGGCGGAAGAGGGAAGCCATATGGCGCCTGATCGCGCGTGCACGCTCGCGTGAACGCAAGCTGGTCGCCAGCAAACTGCTGTTTGCACTTCCAAAACCCGCTTACTAAAACTCTCGCCAGAGCAGCGCATGCGCTGGCTCAGGCGAGACCTAAAAAAGTGCCGGTACTCAGTACCGAACAGTACCGGCTCATTTAAAGCACTGCTGCTGTCCAATGCCAGCTTCTCAGGCTGGCCTGGCCCACCAGAGCCGGATGTTCGGAGCACCCATCACAATCTAGTTACAATGCACCCCACAACCCTCCGAGCTGCCTGCCAGAGACCACCAAGGCCACCGGGTGACACTACACACCAGCGACAGCTGCACATAAGACCATCGGTATCTGAGTCTCACGCTGCCCACCAATGCCAACTTCTCAGGCTGCCACTGGTCCTCAAACCACATGGCTAACCATTGACAACTGCCAGGTTCAGAGACGAGCCACGGGCAGCCTGTGGCATTGCGCACCGGGGTGACCTACACACAATGCCCCGCTTCCATGCGTCTCACAGTGCCCGTGCCTGCTCCTCACACCGGCGCTAAACTCTCGCAGTGCCACCCGCTTTCTGCCTCTCAGACTGCTCATCAGCGTCTGCTCACCCCACTACCCGCCTGCTCTGGCCGGTGAGAGAGGAGTGAAGCCTCGATACACCTCCAGTCCCCGGTCTCTGCTCTGTACGGGCATGCTTCAAGGAGCGCTCTGTTTTGCAATAGCCTGCAGTGCAGTCACATGTTGCTCTCGTGTTGTTTGGACTTTGGAATGTGAACCCTCCTGCGCTTTGTAAAAGGTGCATTCAAGGTACCAGCCGGCAAGGAGAACTCCTCGGGACAGGCGCGTAACACAGGCCACCGCAGCCCCCGCGGTGCGGGGGCCCCCCTCAGCACAGCACTCAGGCCTGAGAGCTCCGGATTAAATCCGGAGCTGGGCTCCTCAGTGTACCTTGCAGGGGGTCCCCTCAACTTTTGTTACGCCACTGCCTCGGGAGCACCCTGCAGCATGCTCGAGCACAAACAACCCGGCGTCGCCCACGTTTTCACCTTTTCTCACAAGACACATGCTGCTGCTGCTGTTGAAAGTCGAGGTACGGCCGCAGAGACGGCTAAAAGCCCTTGTGTACATCAGAAAACATGGATGAACACCAGTCCAGGAACTCAGTCCGAACACAGCTGGGCGCCCGTGGGCAGGGGTCCGGCTCTCACTGCCGGACGGGCAGAGTCTGCCATATGTCAGGCTGTGCCTCTGAAAGGCCGGTGGGGATGGGACAAAGTCACATGCTGGTCTCCGTCTCACTTGTGGATGACTACCCTGCTCCCTACCCCTCAGAGTTACTGACTCGTATGAAATCTCCGCATAAAGCCTGACGTGTGTGACCCTGAATGTAAAGCCTGTCACGTGAGAGACTCCACCAGCATTCGTTAGTCCCCCAGAGGCACGGGTCTGTCGAGGAATCTCCGCATAAGCCTCGTTGAGTGAGTCCAGCTCTGCCTGGGACGGCGTAAAACACACACCAACCCGCGGAGGGCGGGCACTTACTCCCGTCCACCACTTAAGACAACTACTGACCACCACCTTCCTTGGCAATAGGTACTCACCGGCGCCGGGTCGTCTTCCTCCCTAGTTCCTATGTGCAGGAGGATGAAGAAGATAAGCAGAGATGCAGCAAGCGCCGCGGAGCGCTTCAAGGAGCATCGCATGGCCATGGGCAGCGCCCCTTCGGGGATTGTCACCGGGTCCGTTTCCTGTTCACAGCAATCCTAGGACGACAGAAAAGAGAGCGCAACCACATGGTGAACAGGGCACTGCCAGACTCCTCTGTGGCGCAGCGAGTGGCAGAACTGAACTTGGTCCGGCTGTTTCTGTCAAAGCTTCTGCCTGAGCCGCTCCCTTTCCTGGGCGGGCGAGTGCACTACAAAAGAACGCCACACGGGGGCAGAGTTGCCTCATCACGAAGGAGCACACATATGGAAACTCGGCTACAGAGGCGATAACACCGCAGGGGGCACTGGATGTTTGAAGTCTGCCTATGCCACAGGGGGCATGGGATGTTTGAAGTCGGCCTATACCACAGGGGCATGGGATGTTTGAAGTCTAGTGCCAGCCTCTTTCCACGCTCCACAGTTGACCATCAACATTTAGAACAGGTGCAGCACCGAGGCTAGGATCGCACAGCACCAGTTGCGCGTGCACTCAAAACCTTTTTGAACAGGTTGCATCTGTGTGCCTGTTTGAGCAGTGTTACTTAGACTGTGGCAGGGCTGCTCCAATTATTATTGACCTGCTAGGTAATGACTACTTCGTAATATGTGGAAAAGGTAGAACTTTCAGGATGCTGTGGTGCAATTTCACCTCAGTTAGAATGGCGTCAGAACTTGCATGTATGTCCCACTACGCGAGTTAACCACCCGCGCCAGAGTTCTGTTTGTAACCTACATGTCGCTTGTGCCTTGTTAACTGTACATATTCCGTGACCAATGAAAGCGTGCACTAGTCTCCCATGCTGGATCTGCCCTGTGGAGAATGGAAGACAGCACTTGCTGCCTTCTGTGAGAGCGGGAAGTTTGCTTTGTTACACCCATCCTGTACCCATTCTGCGAGGAACCAGCCAGCGCTGCTGCTGCCTCATTTGTATGTGTCCTGTGATGGGGAAAGCTTGCACTGCTGTTGCCTTACCTGCATCTGCCCTCTAAGTAAGGGAAGCTTGCACTGTTAGTCCAAAGTGTACTTGTTCTATGAAGAAGGGGGCGTTTACACGACTAGAAAAAGGTGTTCCCACTGCTTATGAAGAAAAAATGGTTATATCAAATTCACTTGTCTTGCACTAAGAACAGGGACCATTGTACAATATTTCATATGAGATACTATAGTTCTGAGGGAATGCTTGTCCCCATAGGGGAAATAATTGAGCATTGAAACATGTTGACAGAAAGAATAGAGAAGTAGGCTCGATTGCTCTACCCTCTGTTTTCAATCTTGTGGCATGGAGACACCATTCCAACCATTTTTAACATTGGCACACACAGCTTTAATATATTTCTGTTAATTTAACTAAGGGAGAATGTAAATGAAGACATATCCCCATCAAAACTAGATAACTCACAATCAGGAGACTGTACAACCAGTGAACAGTACTATGCTTCGATGCTTACAGTACTAGGTAAGGAATGCATTGATGAAGCACATCACACTAGTTAAGTAAGGTTACATCATACTATATGAGTACATGAATGTATGATAATTCTTTTAGAGAATTGTCTCTTTCGTCTTCGAAGGCACTTTTTGCGTGTTTACGGAGAGGGTACCACAGTTCTTTAACTCCTCTCATTCCATCCTTCAAGTTTGCTACCCGTGTTGTACTTATCCTATATGTGTGAGAGAATCACGTGAAGTTCCTTCTGCTACTGCCACCGGTCTGTACTCATTCTTTGTGTTAGGGAAAACGGCACTGCTACTGTCCATGTTGTACCTTTGTTGTACTCTGAAGCTCGGCATAGAAGTTTACACTATACAAAAGACAAATTGCGAATGCTGGTATGAATGCATGATGTGAATGAAAGAGTGAACCCTGACAAAATATGTGAGCAAAGTTTAGTTTTGATTTTATGTGTGAAACAAGCTATTTTTTAAATGGATTAGATGAGTTTGTAACCTTTTAAAACACAGCTGACAAGTGGCTCCATGTCATGAATAACTCTTCTGGCCAGTTCTGCATTTTTTCCAACATCACTTTGCAATCTGGGGTTTTGACTCCATAATTAAATTGTTAAAAGAGAACTAAAAGCCCCACAATGCAACGTGCTGAAAAGCGCAGAATAGCTATATCTCATAGTGCACTTGAAATACTTGAGAAATGCAAAATAAAATTTAAATCCGGACTTCTGCCTTTTTTCTTCATGGTTAAACAGCCCAGCGGGTGAGGGCAGTGATAGCCGTTCAAATGCAGAGAGACATATCCCTGCTAATGGGCTGACATTAACACTCATTGGAAATAAAACAGCATGTTAAAAAGACATTGTTTCCCAGAGCAACGCAAGCAGCAGAGACACTGAGAAAGGAAAATCAATGCGCTGGAACCCCTCTTCCCAAACCCATCCTTGGCATAGATGTCAATGTGATTTAGGTGGACATCTGACTGTGGCACTACTTTGAACTGGGGCAGCACATGCTGCAGGTGCTGCCCTGCAAGTGCTGCCAGTGCCTTGCTACTAGGGCCTGTGGCGTGACTTTGAAAAACAGGTGAAACCAGTGCCAGTCTCAGAAATCTTGAGTAGTTGTGTCATAGTCACTCGCATATCAAGCCCTCTTGTCTCAGGAACAGGGCCGGACTGGGAACGCAAACCGGCCCTGGCAATTGAGTTGGACCAGCTGCGGGGTGTAGGGTAACAAAAGCGGCCCCCCCAGGGTTCCAAAACCAGCCCCCACCCTGGCGGCCCACCGTGGAAACGCCCGGTGCCCGCTACAGCCAGTCCTGCCCTGCTCAGGAAGGCTTAATTGGCTGGGGGCGAGTTGAAGTCAAACATACACCAGGCTTATATGAGTCTGAAAGGTTGGAAGGTGGCGGAAGATAGACACAGCCAAGTCAGACATTGCTGCTTTCCAGAGCTTAGTAGGGCCAATGTGGAGTCAATCACTTCTGCTCTGAAATGCAGATAGGACTGGAGCAGCGGCAACAATTGAATTTATATAGTGCTTACTACCCCCAATCAGGTGCTGAAGTGCTAGCATGCTGCTCTGTAACCCAACGTTAGTGGTTAACCCAGTTGTTATTAATTATTGTTGTAAATTTGTTGGTTTTTGGATCCGTCTTCTGCTCTGAGGAAACTGAAGTCTTTCTTCCAGTTTCTAACAGCGAGTAAAGTTAATAGGAGTTAGATGTAACTATTAGAGTAAGTTCATGAAAGTGGAAAAATGGGATGAGAGGAATGAGTAGATAGGTTAGAAAAGGTTTGGTATTGCAGCAATGGTAAATGAGGAGAATTTATGATTTTAAGTAGAGGTATGGTTAGTTTAATGTAGTAGAGAGTAAGGTGGCAGGCACATGAAAGGGTAGGGTAAACTCAGAGGTACTACAGTATGCAGAAGATGGAGTGAAAGAAGAGTCAAATTGAAAGGTAGGAGAGAGAATAATCATTAGCTATATAAACCTGGTTAGTTTTCATGCAAGGTGTTTAGAATATTTATAAAGGTTGCAATCAGAGAAAGTAGAAAGAGTAGAAAGAAAGGTTGAAAGTTGACTACCTGTGGGCAGGTGATATAAGTTGTTGCATCTTTGGTTGTTTCTTTTGGCTGTTGATGTTTTGATGTAGTCTATATATTTTTTATATAGTGATTGAAAATTATTGAAATTGTTTGGCTTTGTATTTGTTTTTTAGTATGGGGTACTGAGTCATGTGGTATGTCTGGATAGCGAGTTGTTGAGGTTTGTCTGGTAAGATTTTAAGGAGAGGACAATCCCTGGGGTTTCCACTGATCATTCTGTTATGTGCTGGAGACAGGTTTATGGGTGGTAAGTTTTTAGGGGAACGTGGTTCTCCCTAATGTTAGGGGTCATTTGTAAAGGGATTCAGCTGATTTAGCTATTCCTTGGTCTTAGTGGGTCCTGGAGAGTAGATGTGTGTAGGTAGAAAATAAGAGATTAAACAATGTGGACAAACCCACTATGCCGGTATGGTACAATCACTATTGTGGTAAGTACATGGACCCATTAGGTGTGTTTAAAAGACCCCTCACACACCAACCTGGTTGGTGTCATGCTTCATCATTGGGGTCCCAACCGGGTGGCCGAATGCCCCCCGGTTGTGCTACGACGCCTGATTACAGCGGAGCTGGTGTGGTGTGAATGTGTGATGTGTCGTGAGTTTTTATTAAAAATATCTCTGAGGATCCTTGCCTGTAAAGTTTATTAATGGCGGCTCAGGATATAGTTAAAAATGTGTGGTGCAACTAATAGGAAATTATTATCCTTAGTTGACTATGTGAATTGGTCTACATGTTTCAGCCCGCAAAAAGGTGTCTGGGAGGGGCTTTCTTCAGGACCGGTTAGTGAGGCTAGTGAGTAGCAAAGGTGGAAGGCGCCACGTGAAAAATAAGTGAAGTACCTACACACGCGCTAAGGTGTGTGGTCTAAGTGTCGGCGTACTTACAGACACTTGTAAAAAAACACTATATTAAGGTTAGGGCAGCTGATCGAGGCTCGGGAGGCAAGGGAGCTGGTAACCAAGACGACGGGAGACCACAGCAGGTTTAAAGACGGGCTACTCACCGAGACCAAATTGGCACACCGGATGAGACCCCTCCCGAGCCTCGATCAGCTGCCCTAACCTTAATATAGTGTTTTTTACAAGTGTCTGTAAGTACGCCACTTACTAGATCACACACCTTAGCGCGTGTGTAAGTACTTCACTTATTTTCACGTGGCGCCCACCTCTGCCACTCACTAGCCTCACTAACCGATCTGAAGAAGCCCTCCCACACACCTTTGCGGACTGAAACTATGTCGACCAATTCACATAGTCAGCTAAGGATAATAATTTCCTATTAGTTGCACCACACATTTTTAACTATATCCTGAGCCGCATTAATAAACTTTACAGGCAAGGATCCTCAGAGATATTTTTAATAAAAACTCACGACACATCACACATTCACACCACACCAGCTCCGCTGTAATCAGGCGTCATAGCACGACCGGGCATCGGCACCAGTTGGGACTCAATGATGAAGCATGACACCAACCAGGTTGGTGTGTGAGGGTCTTTAAACACACCTAATGGGTCCATGCACTTATCACAATAGTGATTGTACCATACCGACATAGTGGGTTCATCCACATTGTTTAATCTATCATTACATTGGGGATCCGGACGCACCCCGCATTTCCCTTGCTCTCTCATTGTTTTCCTATGGTAGAAAATAAGAACCTGTGGGTTCTTTGTAGGAAGACTGTGAGATTAACCAGGTTTTATGAACTTCTGAACTCCAAGTGATTCTCAGTGCCTGATATTTGCAAGTAGGGAATTCCATAGTTCTGTGGCTTGAAAAGAGAAAGTGGTGCCACCAAGCTTAATCTTCCTATAAGGAGAAATTATTAAGCTCAGTGCCATTCTGGAATGTAAGTTGCTGGGTTGGGTGCATCCTGTGATTATTGCTGAATACATTTTGCTCCTTTGCCATTTTAAGGTCTCGCCTGTGACAGCACATGCACTAGGGCATGCAAGAGATATTGTTTACAACAAGGGGCTTGAAGCCACCCATTGCTTACTATTATTGTGCTTAATTGTCACTTTTATTTGCTGCCTCCTAATTGGCCAACGTGTGCTGGCTTTGCTTCCTCTTCTTTCGTCTGGAGAATGGACCAAGTACTGATTGCTTCATCTTGATTAGGGTCTTTTCTGCTGCTGGCGTCTTGACTGAGGTACTCTTTTTCTTTCTCTAATATCTTCCCATGTCTTCCTTGCTGCTTCTTCCCTCCCATCCTCAATGCCCCCTTGTCCGTGTTGCATCTTCCCTCCCACCATCATCACCCCTTGTCCGTGTTTCTTCTTCCTTCTCACCCCCACCCTCCCGTTGTCTGTATTGCCTCTTAAGCTTCCCATTTTCTCTTACCCCCCACCCCAACCTACCATAAGAAAAACAAACGCTATGACAGTCACCGCTGATCGCGTCATATCGCTGTTCTATCCTCCCATGTCCAAGCATTTGTTTTTGTAACTTTTAGCCATGCCACACAAAGACATTACCTAAGCCAATAGCTCTCGCATAGGCAAGACCTATTGGCTTTGACCATGCTTGTAGGCTTTGTGAGTGATGCACGTTAGTTTTAAAGAGGATCTTCTTGCTATTGGAAGACAGTGTAGAGTCTACAAGACAGGAGTGATGTGGGACTTACATACAGAAGTAGTATTGTCCTGAGTGTCGGATTCTTTGTAGCCTTCTGATAATTGAGAATGGAATGCTGTGGTACAGTCTGTTAGTTTTGTGAAGTTTTGCGAGGATGAAAGGATCTTTCTTGTACATTTCGAGGTAATCCATGATATAGAAAGAGGCATCTAAGTTTTTTCATTGTGTTGAAAGTAGATTGAGAGAGCCTGACAAATTGACTATTCATGGAAAGTGGAGAGTCAAAGAAGATTACGAGATTTCTTACGTTGTAGTTATTTTTGGCTTGGTCCCAATTCTTTTGGTCAGAAACACATAGGGCCTGATTTCGAGTCTGGTGGTCCGAGGACCGCCAGACTCGTGGTGGTGCACTGCCACACTGGTGGTACGACCGCCCCATTAAGAGTTGGGCAGTAGCACCGTTATGGGACTGCCGACGCTGCCTGTGCCCTGGAGGTGACGCAGAGGTCAAAGGCCGCAATATGCTTGGAGGGACCGCTGCGGCATATTGCGAGCTTCCTCTCTGCCGGTGGTGACATGGAGGTTCCTCCTCCATGTCAACCCTGGTGGAGAGGAAACACAGGGGGCCCTAGAGCCCCTGTGCCTCCTCCGCTTGTGCATGCACACAGGGAGCATAACATGTGCCCTCCTGTGTGCTTGCACAACAGTTTCTTGCCGGCATAAACTTTTCAGTCCATGCCATGCAGGAACCTTGTACGGTGTTCCCATTGCGGTGCCTTTTTCAAAGGCACCGGGGCCTTTGAAAAGAGGCACCATCCTGGGAACACCACGCCGCCCGCCAGACAGACTACAAATAACTTGTAATCTGGTGAGTGGGCGGCTGGGAGTCTCGGCGGTGCGGGGGTGTGGCGGTGGAGTACCGCCCGCCCTCGCACCACCAAAACTCAATCATAATATTTCCATTTTCTGAACATTAGTATTTTAGTTTTTGAAGCATTCAGCTTGAGGTGATTCCACGTGATCCATTGATCTCTGGCTATGAGACAGGTGTTATGTTTAGATGGTTTTATGCCCTTAAGGTTTTCCAGTTTGAGAATAATCTTTGTGTCAGCTGCATAGTTGTAGCAGATGAGTTATAAACTGTTAATACGATTTAGTAATGGTTTTATATATTGATATTAAAAAGTAGAGGTTTGAAAACTCCTGTTGTATGCAGTAACAATCCAAAGAAAAAGGCAGTGTGTGAATCTGGTAGAATCTGTTGTTTAGATAAGAGGAAATCTAGTTGATAGTGATGCCATCTAAGCCAACATATTAAAGCCTAAGAAGTAATATGTTATGGGGTACTATGTCAAAAGCTGCGGAAATGTCCAAGAGTAATAATGCAGCAACACTATTTTTGTGGACTGTGTTTTTTAGGCCATCACAAAGTTCTATTTGGGAAGATTAGGTCCCTCTCCCTGGACAGGATTCTATTTGTCAGCCTGATAGTAGCATCTCCCTATTAAATCTCTGGTGCCATAGAGAGTATTCTATTCACATTGTGATTTCTCCAAAATCAATGGCAAAACTTTTGAGAAATATTCACTTTTATTGCAAAAGTGATGGGCGTTAAAAAGCTATGTACTGCATGGAGTGTGCTGTAGCATCATCCCAGCATTAGAGCCTGGCAATGCAAGACAATCCCTGATACATTTTTGTGCTATGGCCTACTGGACACCCCTAAGCAAAAGTAAGAAAATATTTTCCTACTTGCTATATCATAGACATTGATGTAAGCTGTCATTGTTTACCATGTTTTGATATTGACTCCTAAAGTGCAAGAATAATGCAAAGCATTGCAAAAGCCAATAGGGTTGGCTTTAATGTACCAATATAAATTCATTTTAATATTTAAAAAATAATTTAATGTATAAGTGATTTTAAGTTTAAGTATTAAGTCGTAGTATGGGCATTTTAGGGTTCAGGAATGGGTAGTGTTTAGAATTATTAAGGGGTCATAAGGGTTTTTAGGGTTCAGGGATGATGGCGTGAAGGGGTCATCAGAGGCTTTCAGGGATCAGAGATGATTTGCGGTAAAGGGTACTGGGGGTTTAGGGTTCAGGGATGTGCAGCATTAAGGGGTAGTAAGGTTTAAGGGAAAGGTATTGTAAATAAGTAGTGATAAAGCGGGATTCTTATCTTATCTCACCATCATTAAGAATCCTCAGGCCGCCAGAATCTTTTTACCTGCTGAATAGTGTGAAGGGAAGAAAATCCAATTCGGTTATGCAACAATTTAGAATCCAGTTTACCTTAAAAGACCACTGACTCCGAATTCAATTTTGTGGGTTTATTACAGCCCAGAATAACTGCACATGCAAGTACCTCAACACGAGGTTAAAGAAATAGATGGGCACTAATACAAACATCATCCTACGCAGGAGTCTCACCCGACTCAGAATAAGAAGAATCGTTAGCTCCAGAAGTATTAAACAAACAATAACTGCTCCAATCTATATATTATTCTTCATTTACCTAAATAAGCGTAAAACATTAACTGTCCCTACTCTACCACTAAGGTGACATACCTACTTAACGAATTTCCCCAGGCAAGAGTAAAAGAAAAGGTGTCAGCTGTGAAGACTTCCTAAGAAGTGCACTCACTTAGCATTTCGAGCTCGTTCTAAGATGCTCCTTCCTAAAGATCTCTCTCTGGTCTCCTCTACCTCCTCTCTTCTCTCCCCCCTCGGGGCACTGTCCCTAATACAAAATCCACATACAATTGAATACGCCCTTGTCACGCCTCTTCGGCCAGGTCTTCCTTCTTGTACTTTTCCATCGAAACTCTTACTTCATCCAGGACGGTTACAGCGACCTTGAGTCCCAGGCACCTTCTCCGCTGAAAGTATCATCCCTATATTCCAGTATACTCCCATCTCAATGCCTCCCACCACCCTAATTCCTGAAACAAAGAGCCAGTCTTTCGCTAACGAGGCATGTGTCCTTGCACCTGCAACAGAAGATACATTTCAACAGACTTTCCCTCTGTACAAATCTACCAACAGTGCCCAGAGAGCCTTTCCAAGAGAACACCTTCTCTGCCTACAAAATAAGCTAACATAAGAACGAACAGGCCTTTCCTTGACGTATATGCAGTCAGGCCTTTACACATTTTAAACACACAATTCTTAATTACTTCTTTAAACATAGGCTCATACATTGTATATGCAAAAAATAAACTACACGTGCAACTTAATATCATACACGTTAACTACTGCATCTTTAACTACACATGAACTAAATCATCTATGCATCATTTTAAACACGTTTCAATTAAGCATTACAATTACATGATTATAACACAACTACTCTCTTTTTCACTCTAATAATAAGGTTTAAACTACATTTTACTGGCTATTCATTAATATATGTCTGGATATATGCGGGTGCGGACTAACGGTGATTATGACGCACCCCTACAAATTTCACGAGAACATGGCGCTCTATCAGTTCCCCCCTTTGATGACTCCTGTCATCACACCTTTACAACTCCCTTGGAGAAAGAACCGACCTAAACAGAACTTGTTGCCATTCTCCCCTGTCAGAATCTCTCCAAACTCTTAATATTTCGATAGTGACTGTCCTGCAGTCTAGCCATTCTCGTCTCATTTTCTCTCAAAGCTCTCTCAGCTCTGCCTGCTCGATACCACTTGTATGCTCTGATCAGACCCCACAGACAAACCACACAAACCACCACAATGATGAGAGGTCTCAGAACATAGCCAAGGAATCCCTTTCCCAAATTCGCAAACCAGCTTCCCACTTGACCAAATCCTTTGCCAACTTTCTCCCAAACTCCCTCTTCAGTCAAATCCGCTATCTTCGTATGGATCTTAGTGATGTTACTTATATATTTCTCCAGATCCTTGCTGTGCTCTGGTATATAAGTGCAGCACTCTTGAACCTTCAACATTTTACAGACTCCGCCCTCTTTTGCCAATAAGACATCCAAAGCAAGACGATTCTGCAAAACCATTGTCCTTATCGACAACATCTCTCCATCCACAAGTATCAACGACTTTGCTGTATTCATTGATAACTCATCAACCACAGTCGCCAATCTCCGGATCTTCACATCATTCAAAATCACTCCCAAACTTGGTATCATTGCTCCAAAGATATCTCCTACTACAGCTCCTGCACTCGTACCTCTCTTCACTCTCAAATGCTTTCCACCTTCCAAAAGCTCCAAATCCTCTGCATGGTAGATCTTTGGAAATATTATTCCCAAATAACACGTACCATACCAGTTCGCTGGCAACCTCACATAAGCATTCCTTCCACACACAAAATACACCGTAGGTATCACTTGTACAGGACCTTGCAGAAAATTCTTTGCTGAATCCTCCATAGTGAAAACATGATCACACTCGCTCTGTCCCACAGAGACCTTATCATAATAAGTCTGCACACGTCTCACACACAACTTTCCCCTTTGGCCCATATCCAATGCTATAGGACCATAACTTCCTTTTGTTTGGTGCAATCTCTCCTCGTCTGTCCAATCTACAGGACTATCTCCAGTGTGTCGTGTTTGTGTTAGCATTCTATATCTATCTTCTACCTGATCTACAAACTTCTTCTCTACTTCTGTTAATGCACATGTTAAATTGTGTCTATGGGCATAAGCTGTATCTAAAGTCGAAGTCGGAATGAAGTACTTTCCAAGTCTATCTTCCGCCTTGTAATAATCATACTTGTTCAAATGTTTATGGGCAGGAACCTCTGAAAGCACAGCGTCATAGTTGGAAAAGAAGTACTCATAGTGACCTCTCCCATAAAACACACTCAATAACAAACTACACGAAATTCCATTAGTCAGTGGAAGATGGTGATATCTAATACCCTCATCCACTGAAGCTGGCAACTGCATACACACATAACAATCTTTCGCATCCATCGCATCTACATACTCATATAGCAGCTTGGCACACGCATTAAGCTTAAAATCACTTCTAGACAAATCTACATGCAATCTACGACTCTCTTCTATTAGCAAAGCTCTGTCAGCTCCTATGTTTCCCTCCTTTTTGCTAGGTGTAGTGGGTGTTGGAGTCCCTGGCACCCCCTTCACTGCTAGCTCGTGTGGAACCACATATGAAACTACAACTACTATGATTATAGAAACTATCACACCCCCTATAAATGTGCCTACAATCACTTTGGATCTACGCTGTGGATCTCCAGCCTCCATGATCTCGAAAGTTCTCAAAGTTCTTGGTTTCAGCAATGAGCACTCAAAAGTCTCTGTCTTCTCCGCACGTGACTTGCTTAACCAGTTCAAGCAACACTCCGAAACCTCTGGAAATCCCCTTTTCAACTACAGTTTCCTTATTTACATAGTCCAGAAAAAGACTTCCCTAAGCTTTCGTTCCTCTTCGGCGGAAAGTCCCTAAGTTTATTCTTCTTCCACTCGGACCTAGGTTATCTTCTTCTTTAGGCTTTTATTTACAACAGTTTATACTCAATCCACAATAAGGTCAGCTGCAAGCGTTTCTAGAACATAATACAAAAGTTCAAGACGAAGAATGATCATTTCATGTGAAGGCGGCTCAAACCCAAATGACGGAAATTCGAGTCGATGCAGAACCAATTCTCGGAGTTTACTCAGAAGCAGGGGATTCGGAACCGTGAGGGTCAGTATTCCTTCGACTTCAAGCCCTGGCACTAACATCACCACCTTCAACACCACGTTCGGGCTCTTGCTGACCACCTGCACGGACCTCAGCCTCCCTGAACTCACTACCCCCGGCATCAGTCACTGCGTAAGTCCACTCCGGGGTAGCGTATCTCTGGCAAGGTACTCTCGTTCTTTTCGACCTCCTTCGACCCTCTTGAGCCTGCTCTCCGTCACTCACTTCCGATTCAGACGTTTCAGACACTGGAGCAAGATCTCTTTCGGGTGCCAACCTCAGGTTCAGTCGCCTCTGTCTCTCAGGCCAAGCCTCCTCAGTTCTGGTTGTTCTTCCGCTTTCCCCCTCTATACCCTGTGCACCACTTCCTTCTTCTGCTGAATTTGACTCTACTCCACCCACAGCAACACCTCTGTCATCCGAGTCAGAGTCGAGGTTCTGGTTGTCGGAACCCTCTTCAGCTTGCTCTGGTGCACAACCAGCTGCATCAGCTGCCCTCACAGCTTGACTTGTCCTCTCATGTGGCCCTGCCACATCAGCTGGATTTTCATTCACGAGAGGAGCTGTTTCTTCCGAGGGTGCTGAAACTCTGTGGGTATGGGAAGCATGCACCCAGTTCCGCAATCCTCCGCACTTCACTGCTGTGTTCGTTACCAGTATTACCTGGTACGGGCCTCGCCACCGAATGTCCAGACAGCTCTTCCTCACGTGCTTTCGAACAAGCACCCAGTCTCCTGGACACAGGTCATGGCACAGATCACTCGAGGCCGGAACAGCTGCAGCTTGTACCTGCTGGGACACAGAATGGACCACATCAGATAGTCCTTTACAGTAATCAAGAATCAAGTCATCAGTGATGTTTATCAAAGCTGTAGCTGGTACTGCTGGCAACCGCATTGCCCTCCCCATCAAGATCTCATGGGGAGACAACCCAGTTCTCCTGTCGGGGACACTGCGAATACTCATAAGCACAAGTGGCAGGGCATCAGGCCATTTCAGAGACGTTGACAAACACATTTTTGCCATTCTTGCCTTCAAGGTTCCATTAACCTGTTCCACTATCCCAGAAGCCTCTGGTCGATAACTGCAATGTAATCTTTGATCAACATTCAATGCCGCACAAAGCAGCTTCATGATTTCACTGTGGAAGTGTGTTCCTCTATCCGATTCCAAAGAGGTTGGAAAACCAAACCTCGGGATGAGTTCCCTCAACAATAACTTAGCCACTGTGAGGGTGTCACACCTGCGTGTTGGGTAAGCCTCCACCCACCGTGAGAATACACACACCACCACCAAAATGTACCTCAACCCATTGCACTTGGGCATCTCTACAAAATCTAGCTGCATCCTATTGAAGGGTCCTCCTGACCTTCCAATGTGACTCAATGTGACCACAGTCTTCTTTCCAGCATTCATCTGTTGACACGTAACACACCTCTGACAAACTGCTTCAGCAATCGCACAAAATCGTGGGTTATACCACGTCTGTCTAAACACACGCATCATTGAATCTCTACCAAGATGTATCGGCCCATGTATTAATCTCGCCATCGGGCTCAGCAGATTCTCTGGCAATACCGCCCTCTCATCACTGGAAACCCAAACATCCACATCCCCTCTTTCACATCCAGCTCTGACCCATCAATTCCGTTCTTGGTCTGAAACTTCATCCTGCAGCCGCTTGAGTTCTTCCCAAGTGTCTGCCATGGCCAACATCATGTTGAGCTCGGTTCTTTCTTGGCTCTCTCCTGTGTAACCCTCTGTAAATATGCATCCTTGTTCTGCACAGAAACAGGCAACTTCATCCGCATAGTTATTTCCCAAAGAGACAAAATCATCCCCCTTTCCATGCGCAGTGCACTTGACAACTGCGATTTCCTTCGGACATTGCAATGCATCTAGCATCTGTCTTACATGTTCTCCATTCCTAATGGGTGAACCAGATGATGTCAAGAATCCCCTCGTGACCATAACTGTCCGAAGTCATGAACCACACCGAACCCATACTGGCTGTCCGTGTAGATCGTGATTCGGATTTGATCAGCGGCCAAACAGGCACGAGTCAAGGCAATGATCTCATCTACCTGCGCGGAGTGTACTCCTTCTAGGCAAGCAGCCTCAACCACTCCTGAAATGGTACATACAGCAAACGCTGCTCTCAGTTGACCAACACTGTCTCTTAGGCACGAACCATCGACAAAGAAAATTTCATCTGGGTCAGTCAGTGGTTCATCGACAATGTCAGGTCTCGGTTTGGTGCACAGTTCAGTCACATCAAGACAATCATGGTCCGCACAATCTTCATCATCTGTATTCGGTATGGGCATTAATGTCGCAGGGTTTAAGACAGAGCACCTTTTCAGAGTCACATTTCCTGCGACAAGTATAACTTGCTCATACCTCATTAACCTGTTATTCGTTAGGTGCTGAGTCTTGGTTCTGGTCATTAACAATTCAACAGAGTGTGGCACATAAACTGTCAGAGGATGACCCATTACAATGCTTTCACATCTTTCAATGCTGACACCTGTTGCAGCAACGGATCTTAGACATCCGGGCAACGCAGAAGCTACTGGATCTAGAGTAGCTGAAAAATAGGCAACTGGTCTATGGACACCTCCATGATTCTGAGCTAAGACTGCTAATGCACAACCTTCTCTCTCGCAACAGAACAGTGAGAAAGCCTTGTTGTAATCGGGCATTCCCAAAGCTGGTGCACTGCACAAACCTTCTCTCAGTCTTAGGAATGACACTAAGCACTCCTCGTCCCATGGTACCGGATCGCTCACGTCCTTGTGCGTGAGCCTCTGCAAAGGCTTTGCTCTCAAGGAAAAATTGGGAATCCACTGACGACAATAGCCGACCATTCCCAAAAACATCCTGACTTCCCTCTGAGTGGTGGGCTCTGCCATGTTCATTATTGCCTCAATTTGATCGGGTGACACCTTCCTCTTGCCTTTTTCTAATCTGTGACCCAAGTACTGTACTTCGTTCAGACAGTACTGCAATTTGTTCGGGGACACCTTGTGTCCATTCTCTGCCAAATGATTCAGTAGGGCTATCGTGTCTATCCTGCAAGCGTCTTCTCTTTCTGATGCCACAAGTAGATCATCTATGTACTGCACAAGAACTGAGTTCTGTGGCAATACGAGACTCTCAAGATTCTTCTTCAAGATCTGATTAAAGATCGATGGACTCTCTGTATACCCTTGAGGGATACGACACCACGTTAACACACGATTTTCCAACCGGAAAGCAAAAAGAAATTGTCTTTCCTCGTGGAGCGGTATTGAGAAGAATGCGTGACACAAATCAATGACAGTAAACCACTCGGCTTCGCATGGGATCTGAAACAGTATCACTGATGGATTCGGTACCACTGGTCAACATGGGACAACTATCGTGTTGACCTTTCGCAGGTCTTGCACGATCCTGAACTTCCCGCTCGGTTTCTGTATTCCCATGATGGGTGAATTACATGGGCTACCTCTTATCTCCTTCAGAATGCCTTGCTTGATCATAGACTCGATTACAGGTCTAATCCCTGCAATCGTCTCGGGTGACAAATTGTACTGGGGCGTCCTAGGGAATTTGGCATTCTGCTTAACCTGGATCTGTACAGGTTCAACCCCCTTGATCAGTCCGATCTCTTCTCCCGTGAAGTCCCACACCTCTTGTGACACAGAATCTCTCAAATCTAGTGGAAGTTCCTCCACTGTCACCACTGGATACATTTCTATACACAGGTGCTGATTGGCAACTTTAAAGGTGGCATCGTCATCCTTCGTCTGAACATCCACTCCCTAGGTGTGCAATAGATAGTGCAGTTCAATTTACACAATAGATCTCTTCCTAACAGACAAACTGGACTCGTATCGCACACCACGAACTGGTGTCTAGCTCGGAAAGAGCCTACTCTCACTGGAATCGGTTCGGTCAATGGGCTAGTTATCCTCTTCTTCGCCACTCCAACAACTTGGATCGATTGTCCCGAGAGGGGTAGGTTGGGGACTACTGATGATCTTACAGTAGACCGGGTAGCACCAGCGTCAACCAAAAGAGTGGTAGGATGACCATCAATGTCTGCCTCCACAAAAGGTCCTCTCTGGTCTACCTCCAAGACTGCTCCAAGTGTGCAGTCTTCCTCCCCCCTCAGGCACCGTCAGGCTAACGGGTCTGGGCTGTACTCATCATACCCTTCGAGAAGGGGCATCTGCTGGTAAGTCCGCATTCCTTGCGAAATTCTCGGTGGCTGGGGGACCTGCACCTGTGGGTTAAACGTCCCCCCTTTCGTCGATCTGGGCCTTGTCACAGTATTGACTACCTCCGGCACGGGTGCCTGAACCACTTCTACCTCCTGCTGCACCTGATTGGCTGGGTTCAAGGGCAGGGCTCGAGTCAGGGTACCACGCGGGTGGACGGCGTCCCCCCACTTATTTTACCGGGTGGACGCCGTCCCCCCTGCCCAAAAGCTGGACTTTCAATTAGTAGTGGCGGAGGCAGAATGAAAGCAAGGGATCATTGAGTGAGAAGAGGAAGATGGCGCCGAGAGGCCAGAAGCAGATGAACGAGGAAAGAGGACACACGAGAGAAGAACAGAAGAACGTTCGAGAGGGGAGAATGTGCCAGCGGAGAACCAAGAGGCAGGAGTCAGGCTATGAACAGAGGGGTGGAGTGACGCTGCAAGGGCAGCTCAGGAGGCGTGCCTCGGGGCTTGGACAGAGGGGGCAGTGTCATGGTGAGCGGAGAAAGCTGTGACATGTCTACTTCTACACATTGACCCTTCCGAGATAGTCTTACCACAGCCGGCAAATATGTGGTACCTTCGGCTCTCCAGCATGAGCGAGATAAGGCTCGTTACAGGAGCCATAGTGAAAAGACCTGTAATGAGAGGGGACTATCTTCCGTGACATCACTTCCTGCCGTGACGTCACTTCCGGTGACACCACCTAACATGGAGCGTCCCCCCACTTCTTTTTTTAGGACTTGTGCCCTGTTCAAGGGACACTCGCACTTCCAATGTCCAATCTGGTGACAAAGATGACACGCAGTGGTCTTCTTCAATGTCGCCACATCCATCCCCGTCTTGGGATCTATAGGTTTCCCTTTTCCCTGACCGTGCCCATTTTGGTTCCCTTGGTAGTTTCCCTGTCTTCTTCCCAGCGTCCCTCCGCTAGGCTGGACCTGAGCTGTTTACATCTGAACAAGTATCAGTTTGTCCTTCAGCTTCCAGTACTTCGAGTCTACTTCATCACTACAGTACCTCGCATACCGCAAGATTTCATCTACCGGCTTGTTCTGCCAACAAATCAAATGGTGCTGTATCATGAGACTAACCTCTGATCTCAATCCTAAGACAAACTTTGAGACAAACTGTCCCATATCCTTGGGGTCTAAGGTATCTAGTCCACTATACTGTTTAAAAGCTTGCAGGAGTCTTTCATAATATTCATGCACTGTCTCCTTGGGTTCCTGCACAGTTCGATCTATCTTAACCCAATCAATGGCTTGAGGCGAGATCTTCAACTTCAACCATGTAATCACTTGTTCAAACTTTTTCATGACTATAGGTGACGGACCATTTGTAACAGCATCCCTTTCAGGTTCGAAGGTTGGCCACTCAACTGCAATTTTACAAGCTGACCACAAGTCTCCTGGTACTACTATATCAAACAAGGTGTTCAAATCAATCCACAATACCTTCAAATTTTAACAAAACGCTCGACCTGTTTGTACCACTCTACCGGTTTTTCCCTCAGCCGAGGAAAATCATTTGTAAATGCAGCCAAGTCACCTCTACTCCATGGCACATGCACGTACCCTCCGTTCTGTACTTCTCGTAAAGGATAATTCCCTACGCCCGTCGTCCCTCCCCCCAGAGGCGGCGTTTCTCCTACAGTCTTTTTGGCAATCTTCTTCTTCGACCACCTTTCCTCCCATTTGTTTAGCATTACCCATATATGCATCCCTACAATCAGGTCTTTAGTATGCGTCCTTAATCCTGTGACCCTTTTCTCCTCCAGCTCTTGATCACTATATTGCAACCTATGGGATCCTTGCAACAATTTCGTTTTATTCATATCCACCTCATATTTCTTGGCCAATTCTGTCAATTTTTCATGTGCGGCCCTCGCTTTATGAGTCACATCCTTTGCTACAAAAAGCAGCTCGTCTGGCTCATAGATCTCTATTCTCTCCAAAGGCAGGTTCCCACTAATCATTTCGTCTACCTCTGCCTTTAGTCTCACTACATCCAGCAACCTTGCCTTCACGGCACTCCTCAAAATTTCTCGACAAGCCGCACCATTCCGCTCGTCATAATCACTGCTTTGTTCTCGTGGCTTGCTCTCTTCTGTCGTATTCCTGGAGCCTGGTCTGTTTCCTGAGTTGTCTTGCTCCACATCTCCTGGCATTCTATCGCTCTGATTCCTTACAGGTGGTACCCACATTCTCAAAGCTGATCTGGACTCGACCAAAGACCCTGGTCTTACCGGTCTCATATCCACCTGTCCACTAGAGGAGTCTGCGGTGGCTGGCAGTGGCGTGCTCGCTTCTATGGGCTTCGGAGAACGGACCATTTGTTCCTCTACGCCATTCCCTCCAACGCTGATCCCCTCTCTCCCTGTCGTCTGCATTAGACTTCCTTCACTTACTCGATCTGGGTCATACACCGATACTATAGGACCAATGGTAACAGGTACCGTCAGGGAGTCTGGCAACCGCATATTCCCCATGGAAGATTGGGTTCCTACTCCCTCCGTTCCTGTGGAGATTTTTCCCACTACTCTCACATTTGTCTGATTCTGTGACTCGCCCATCCTTCCTGCCACAATCGAATTTCCTTCTCTATATTCTGGATTTAATGGAGGTGGTCTCTCTGACAGCAGTCTGTCTAACAAGCTGTCATCCGTATCACTATCATCTTCCTCTGCACTCCTTTCCTGCGTACCTCCCGTTTTCTCTATCAACGGATATAATCTATCCCCCTCAATTGTTTCCACTCTCCACCTTTTCTCCAGTGCATCCCATCTCGCATCTTGAAATGCCCTGATCGACTTCTTCACCCTTTCCTGGCTTCTGTCTCTCTTCCTGTCATACGCTGCTCTAATCCATGCATGTAGCACCTGGTCGCAAGGAAGACATCACAGATTTCAACTGATACAACACTTCCAACCTGAAAGTACCATAGTGTGGGAACGTCAATTCTCCCTCTTCTTCTGTTATTTTATGCCAATTCTCAAGCCAAATTATAGGATGTAATCCCACATTCTTAGCCATGTAATGTGCTGGCGTATCCTCGGGAGGAGCTTCCTCTCCTCCCCGAGTAACCACATGTCTATCACCTCTACAGAGTTCTCGTAAAACTTTAAAACATTTCATGATGAATCAGATTTCCGTTCGCGCACAAGATTTCGTTTTTACTTCCTGATTCCAATCCACCAATGCCAGCGCGACTCACACCAACCGGCCTATCGCAGCGCAGCACTGTCTGACGTCACTCTTCCTCCACTCGCAGCAGTTCCCCTCCTTCTCAATTCACCTCTCTAGCTCGCACGTGTCCCAATCACACTCTGAAGTAACTGTCTGTCCTACCGGACAATCACCTCTCTGACTGTCGGTCCACCAATGAACAGAAACAGGCAACTTCATCCGCATAGTTATTTCCCAAAGAGACAAAATCATCCCCCTTTCCATGCGCAGTGCACTTGACAACTGCGATTTCCTTCGGACATTGCAATGCATCTAGCATCTGTCTTACATGTTCTCCATTCCTAATGGGTGAACCAGATGATGTCAAGAATCCCCTCGTGACCATAACTGTCCGAAGTCATGAACCACACCGAACCCATACTGGCTGTCCGTGTAGATCGTGATTCGGATTTGATCAGCGGCCAAACAGGCACGAGTCAAGGCAATGATCTCAGCTACCTGCGCGGAGTGTACTCCTTCTAGGCAAGCAGCCTCAACCACTCCTGAAATGGTACATACAGCAAACGCTGCTCTCAGTTGACCAACACTGTCTCTTAGGCACGAACCATCGACAAAGAAAATTTCATCTGGGTCAGTCAGTGGTTCATCGACAATGTCAGGTCTCGGTTTGGTGCACAGTTCAGTCACATCAAGACAATCATGGTCCGCACAATCTTCATCATCTGTATTCGGTATGGGCATTAATGTCGCAGGGTTTAAGACAGAGCACCTTTTCAGAGTCACATTTCCTGCGACAAGTATAACTTGCTCATACCTCATTAACCTGTTATTCGTTAGGTGCTGAGTCTTGGTTCTGGTCATTAACAATTCAACAGAGTGTGGCACATAAACTGTCAGAGGATGACCCATTACAATGCTTTCACATCTTTCAATGCTGACACCTGTTGCAGCAACGGATCTTAGACATCCGGGCAACGCAGAAGCTACTGGATCTAGAGTAGCTGAAAAATAGGCAACTGGTCTATGGACACCTCCATGATTCTGAGCTAAGACTGCTAATGCACAACCTTCTCTCTCGCAACAGAACAGTGAGAAAGCCTTGTTGTAATTGGGCATTCCCAAAGCTGGTGCACTGCACAAACCTTCTCTCAGTCTTAGGAATGACACTAAGCACTCCTCGTCCCATGGTACCGGATCGCTCACGTCCTTGTGCGTGAGCCTCTGCAAAGGCTTTGCTCTCAAGGAAAAATTGGGAATACACTGACGACAATAGCCGACCATTCCCAAAAACATCCTGACTTCCCTCTGAGTGGTGGGCTCTGCCATGTTCATTATTGCCTCAATTTGATCGGGTGACACCTTCCTCTTGCCTTTTTCTAATCTGTGACCCAAGTACTGTACTTCGTTCAGACAGTACTGCAATTTGTTCGGGGACACCTTGTGTCCATTCTCTGCCAAATGATTCAGTAGGGCTATCGTGTCTATCCTGCAAGCGTCTTCTCTTTCTGATGCCACAAGTAGATCATCTATGTACTGCACAAGAACTGAGTTCTGTGGCAATACGAGACTCTCAAGATTCTTCTTCAAGATCTGATTAAAGATCGATGGACTCTCTGTATACCCTTGAGGGATACGACACCACGTTAACACACGATTTTCCAACCGGAAAGCAAAAAGAAATTGTCTTTCCTCGTGGAGCGGTATTGAGAAGAATGCGTGACACAAATCAATGACAGTAAACCACTCGGCTTCGCATGGGATCTGAAACAGTATCACTGATGGATTCGGTACCACTGGTCAACATGGGACAACTATCGTGTTGACCTTTCGCAGGTCTTGCACGATCCTGAACTTCCCGCTCGGTTTCTGTATTCCCATGATGGGTGAATTACATGGTCTACCTCTTATCTCCTTCAGAATGCCTTGCTTGATCATAGACTCGATTACAGGTCTAATCCCTGCAATCGTCTCGGGTGACAAATTGTACTGGGGCGTCCTAGGGAATTTGGCATTCTGCTTAACCTGGATCTGTACAGGTTCAACCCCTTGATCAGTCCGATCTCTTCTCCCGTGAAGTCCCACACCTCTTGTGACACAGAATCTCTCAAATCTAGTGGAAGTTCCTCCACTGTCACCACTGGATACATTTCTATACACAGGTGCTGATTGGCAACTTTAAAGGTGGCATCGTCATCCTTCGTCTGAACATCCACTCCCCTAGGTGTGCAATAGATAGTGCAGTTCAATTTACACAATAGATCTCTTCCTAACAGACAAACTGGACTCGTATCGCACACCACGAACTGGTGTCTAGCTCGGAAAGAGCCTACTCTCACTGGAATCGGTTCGGTCAATGGGCTAGTTATCCTCTTCTTCGCCACTCCAACAACTTGGATCGATTGTCCCGAGAGGGGTAGGTTGGGGACTACTGATGATCTTACAGTAGACCGGGTAGCACCAGCGTCAACCAAAAGAGTGGTAGGATGACCATCAATGTCTGCCTCCACAAAAGGTCCTCTCTGGTCTACCTCCAAGACTGCTCCAAGTGTGCAGTCTTCCTCCCCCCTCAGGCACCGTCAGGCTAACGGGTCTGGGCTGTACTCATCATACCCTTCGAGAAGGGGCATCTGCTGGTAAGTCCGCATTCCTTGCGAAATTCTCGGTGGCTGGGGGACCTGCACCTGTGGGTTAAACGTCCCCCCTTTCGTCGATCTGGGCCTTGTCACAGTATTGACTACCTCCGGCACGGGTGCCTGAACCACTTCTACCTCCTGCTGCACCTGATTGGCTGGGTTCAAGGGCAGGGCTCGAGTCGGGGTACCACGCGGGTGGACGGCGTCCCCCCACTTATTTTACCGGGTGGACGCCGTCCCCCCTGCCCAAAAGCTGGACTTTCAATTAGTAGTGGCGGAGGCAGAATGAAAGCAAGGGATCATTGAGTGAGAAGAGGAAGATGGCGCCGAGAGGCCAGAAGCAGATGAACGAGGAAAGAGGACACACGAGAGAAGAACAGAAGAACGTTCGAGAGGGGAGAATGTGCCAGCGGAGAACCAAGAGGCAGGAGTCAGGCTATGAACAGAGGGGTGGAGTGACGCTGCAAGGGCAGCTCAGGAGGCGTGCCTCGGGGCTTGGACAGAGGGGCAGTGTCATGGTGAGCGGAGAAAGCTGTGACATGTCTACTTCTACACATTGACCCTTCCGAGATAGTCTTACCACAGCCGGCAAATATGTGGTACCTTCGGCTCTCCAGCATGAGCGAGATAAGGCTCGTTACAGGAGCCATAGTGAAAAGACCTGTAATGAGAGGGGACTATCTTCCGTGACATCACTTCCTGCCGTGACGTCACTTCCGGTGACACCACCTAACATGGAGCGTCCCCCCACTTCTTTTTTTAGGACTTGTGCCCTGTTCAAGGGACACTCGCACTTCCAATGTCCAATCTGGTGACAAAGATGACACGCAGTGGTCTTCTTCAATGTCGCCACATCCATCCCCGTCTTGGGATCTATAGGTTTCCCTTTTCCCTGACCGTGCCCATTTTGGTTCCCTTGGTAGTTTCCCTGTCTTCTTCCCAGCGTCCCTCCGCTAGGCTGGACCTGAGCTGTTTACATCTGAACAAGTATCAGTTTGTCCTTCAGCTTCCAGTACTTCGAGTCTACTTCATCACTACAGTACCTCGCATACCGCAAGATTTCATCTACCGGCTTGTTCTGCCAACAAATCAAATGGTGCTGTATCATGAGACTAACCTCTGATCTCAATCCTAAGACAAACTTTGAGACAAACTGTCCCATATCCTTGGGGTCTAAGGTATCTAGTCCACTATACTGTTTAAAAGCTTGCAGGAGTCTTTCATAATATTCATGCACTGTCTCCTTGGGTTCCTGCACAGTTCGATCTATCTTAACCCAATCAATGGCTTGAGGCGAGATCTTCAACTTCAACCATGTAATCACTTGTTCAAACTTTTTCATGACTATAGGTGACGGACCATTTGTAACAGCATCCCTTTCAGGTTCGAAGGTTGGCCACTCAACTGCAATTTTACAAGCTGACCACAAGTCTCCTGGTACTACTATATCAAACAAGGTGTTCAAATCAATCCACAATACCTTCAAATTTTAACAAAACGCTCGACCTGTTTGTACCACTCTACCGGTTTTTCCCTCAGCCGAGGAAAATCATTTGTAAATGCAGCCAAGTCACCTCTACTCCATGGCACATGCACGTACCCTCCGTTCTGTACTTCTCGTAAAGGATAATTCCCTACGCCCGTCGTCCCTCCCCCAGAGGCGGCGTTTCTCCTACAGTCTTTTTGGCAATCTTCTTCTTCGACCACCTTTCCTCCCATTTGTTTAGCATTACCCATATATGCATCCCTACAATCAGGTCTTTAGTATGCGTCCTTAATCCTGTGACCCTTTTCTCCTCCAGCTCTTGATCACTATATTGCAACCTATGGGATCCTTGCAACAATTTCGTTTTATTCATATCCACCTCATATTTCTTGGCCAATTCTGTCAATTTTTCATGTGCGGCCCTCGCTTTATGAGTCACATCCTTTGCTACAAAAAGCAGCTCGTCTGGCTCATAGATCTCTATTCTCTCCAAAGGCAGGTTCCTACTAATCATTTCGTCTACCTCTGCCTTTAGTCTCACTACATCCAGCAACCTTGCCTTCACGGCACTCCTCAAAATTTCTCGACAAGCCGCACCATTCCGCTCGTCATAATCACTGCTTTGTTCTCGTGGCTTGCTCTCTTCTGTCGTATTCCTGGAGCCTGGTCTGTTTCCTGAGTTGTCTTGCTCCACATCTCCTGGCATTCTATCGCTCTGATTCCTTACAGGTGGTACCCACATTCTCAAAGCTGATCTGGACTCGACCAAAGACCCTGGTCTTACCGGTCTCATATCCACCTGTCCACTAGAGGAGTCTGCGGTGGCTGGCAGTGGCGTGCTCGCTTCTATGGGCTTCGGAGAACGGACCATTTGTTCCTCTACGCCATTCCCTCCAACGCTGATCCCCTCTCTCCCTGTCGTCTGCATTAGACTTCCTTCACTTACTCGATCTGGGTCATACACCGATACTATAGGACCAATGGTAACAGGTACCGTCAGGGAGTCTGGCATCCGCACATTCCCCATGGAAGATTGGGTTCCTACTCCCTCCGTTCCTGTGGAGATTTTTCCCACTACTCTCACATTTGTCTGATTCTGTGACTCGCCCATCCTTCCTGCCACAATCGAATTTCCTTCTCTATATTCTGGATTTAATGGAGGTGGTCTCTCTGACAGCAGTCTGTCTAACAAGCTGTCATCCGTATCACTATCATCTTCCTCTGCACTCCTTTCCTGCGTACCTCCCGTTTTCTCTATCAACGGATATAATCTATCCCCCTCAATTGTTTCCACTCTCCACCTTTTCTCCAGTGCATCCCATCTCGCATCTTGAAATGCCCTGATCGACTTCTTCACCCTTTCCTGGCTTCTGTCTCTCTTCCTGTCATACGCTGCTCTAATCCATGCATGTAGCACCTGGTCGCAAGGAAGACATCACAGATTTCAACTGATACAACACTTCCAACCTGAAAGTACCATAGTGTGGGAACGTCAATTCTCCCTCTTCTTCTGTTATTTTATGCCAATTCTCAAGCCAAATTATAGGATGTAATCCCACATTCTTAGCCATGTAATGTGCTGGCGTATCCTCGGGAGGAGCTTCCTCTCCTCCCGAGTAACCACATGTCTATCACCTCTACAGAGTTCTCGTAAAACTTTAAAACATTTCATGATGAATCAGATTTCCGTTCGCGCACAAGATTTCGTTTTTACTTCCTGATTCCAATCCACCAATGCCAGCGCGACTCACACCAACCGGCCTATCGCAGCGCGGCACTGTCTGACGTCACTCTTCCTCCACTCGCAGCAGTTCCCCTCCTTCTCAATTCACCTCTCTAGCTCGCACGTGTCCCAATCACACTCTGAAGTAACTGTCTGTCCTACCGGACAATCACCTCTCTGACTGTCGGTCCACCAATGACCGAACAGCCTCTCGAAACTGTTGACCTCAATCTGGCAACTGTCTGTCCGCGAACGACCGGACAATCGCCTCTGACACAATCGATAGGATCCAAACACTCAATGTTCTACACACTATAACCTACGACCAGCGTCGGTTATTCACACACGCTCCCTATCTTCAGTGGGTTAGTCAACGACGTCTCATGACTCCCACAACCTCTGGTCAACAATCTCAGCTCTGGGTGTCTTCTACACCACAATCTATTATCCCGGGATATCGAATCAAATCTCTCGGCCCCGCGCGCGCTCACGGTCTGATCCTCAATCACACTGTCAGGATCTCACCTGAATTTCCACGGGAACGTCAAGGAACTGAAGAATAGTCCTCAACTTCTCCCAACCACCTATTGTGCTTGTCTAAGCCTAAGCAACAAAAGGTACTCCGGGGAAGAAGGGAAACAAAACAAGGAAAGAGGGGGAGACAAGTCCTCGCCACCACCTTGGAACTGCAGGAGCGCTTCAAGTCGAAACACAAAACTGTAGGTAAGAGGGAACATACGTTAAGTACAAAAACATGACTAGCTACATTTTTGTATTTTCTGCAGGTTTGGTCTTTTACCTAAATTTCCCTTCTTCATGCTCAGAAAAATAATAAAGGAGGGTAGTGATGTCCCAACATCTGTTACTGCTGTGAATAAAGAAGGGAATATGTTAAAAGGGAGAAGGACTAATTAGGGGTCTGAAATCTGTCAGAGAAGTTATTTGCCCACCTAAATGACAAGGGCAGCTACACAACGTAATTATAGAAGGTGAGTAGCTGCATAACACATTACAGGTTCCTCTCTTATCCCCTTGTAGGACTGTCCGTACACTTGATCAGGCTAGGGACTCTGTGCCACTATGAAGTCCCATGTCCGGAGAACGAGAGGATATGGATAACAAAAAAGTAAAGTAAAGAGCAGCGCAACCGCGCTGTTACAGTAACCACGGTCTGATTCTTAATCCGGCGTTTCTTTGTCTTTCTTGCAGGGCTTACTGGAACCAGGCGAGGAAGGAGGCGAGCTCTGAACGACCCGACGGAGGACTCGAACGCTGCGCGACGAGGAAGTGAAGGGCCGCGACACACCGGAAGTGAATGCAGGTAAGAGAGAGTAGGCTAGAACGTGAAGCGCAGGCATACGGGAGAGGCAAGGCTGTAAGTGGCCGCCATGCTTGTCATCCGCTTGCTTCCACGCCGGCAAACGTGACAGTACACCCCCCCACAACCCCCCCTACCGGCTTGGGTTTATTAGGGTGCTGCCTATGAAAACTCCGCAACAAGCGAGGGGCATGTACATGACCAGCTGGTTCCCAAGTGCGTTCCTCGATACCATAACCCTTCCAGTGTATAAGATACTGAAGCCTGTTTCTCACCCTCCTTGAGTCGATGATGGCTTCGACTTCATATTCAGGTTCATCACTGATAAAGACTGGACTGGGAACAGCAGGGATACGTGTACCCGGGGCCACAGGCTTCAAAAGGGATACATGGAACACTGGATGACATTTCAAAGAGGCAGGCAGGTCCAACTTCATCGCTACAGGGTTTATTACCTTACATATTTTATACGGACCTATGTACTTGGGCTTAAATTTACAAGACCCTCTCAAGGTTAGGTTCCTTGTCGATAACCACACCTCGTCCCCTTGTCTGTATTCTGGTTCCAAGCGTCTGTGAGCATCCGCTCCTTTCTTATAATTGGCTTTGGCTTTATCTAAATTCACTTGTGTGGACCTGTGTATGTCTTGTATGTTTCGTACCATGTCTATCGCTGCTGGAATGGAACAGGAAGAGAATGGAGGGATAGGCAGGATCCGTGGGTGATAACCGTAAGTACAATAGAAAGGTGTATGTGCAGTGGAAAAGTGGTAACTGCTATTGTAGGACAGTTCAGCTACCCACACCAGCTCGTCCCATTCATCCAGAGAGTGTAAGACTTGGTACCTGATGTATTGCTCAAAGCATTGGTTCACTCTTTCTGTCTGCCCATCCGTCTGTAGGTGGTGGCTGGAAGACAGACGTACATCAATGTGTAGTAAGGCACATAACCTCGCCCAGAACCCTGAAATAAACTGAGCCCCCCGGTCGGACACCAGAACTGATGGAACCCCATGTAAGCGCACCACCTGCTGGAGGAATACGGAGGCTAATGTACGTGAAGTGGGGAGTCCAGTCATGGGGATGAAGTGAGCCATCTTTGTGAATAAATCCACCACCACTAACAGGGTAGTGTTTCCCCTTGCTGTGCGTGGTAGTTCTACTATGAAGTCTAGGGAGACAGTATGCCAAGGACAAGGAGGGGTAGGTAAAGGTCGTAACAAACCTACCGGACTCTGGTGAGAGGCTTTCCCTTGGGCGCCTACATGACATGTCTGAGTGAATTGCTTAGTGTCTTTACCCATAACAGGCCACCAAAAATACCTCTTTAGGGATTCTATGGTTTTCTTATACCCTGGGTGCCCTGCGAGAGGATGCGTATGACACCATTCCAAAGCCTGTAGTCTTAATTCTTGAGTGGGGAGCACCAGGCCACCTTGTACATAGGATAAGTCATGCTCTATGGTAACCTCTTGTGTACCTATTGCCTCTTCCATGGCTGGGGAGTCCTGCGCTTCCTTCACTTGTTTTAAAAATTCTTCCTCTGAACACAGAACTCCGATTATCCGCTCTCGGGGTATGATAGAGGGCGGTTCGTCTAAGACCTGTATGGGTTCATAACCTAAGCGGGACAGTGCATCTGCTTTCCCGTTTTTTTTTCCGGCCTGAAACTGTATGACAAAATCATAGTCACTGAAAAACTGAGTCCATCTTAGTTGCCTCATGGACAATGCTCTTGCAGATTTCAAAAATTGCAAATTACGATGATCAGTTAAAACGGTTATGGTGTGATTTGCTCCCATTAGATATGGCCTCCACTCTTCGAAGACTCTTTTTATGGCCAGCAACTCTTTATCTCCTATGGAGTAGTTGACTTCAGCTTGCGTCAGCTTCCTTGAATAATATGCCACCGGGTGTAATTCTCCTGTATTACGATCTGCTTGAGAAAGCACCCCCCCAACTGCCACTTGGGAAGCGTCCGCCTCTACCACATAAGGACAAGAAGGGTCGGGATGGCGTAATATAGGGGCTTGTGTAAAAGCTGTCTTTAGCTTGTTAAATGCTTCTTCTGCCTCAGGAGTCCATTGAAAAACCTTCCCTTTTTTCAGCAGTTTGGTGATGGGAGAGGCTAGATCGGAAAAACTGCATATAAATCTCCTATAAAAATTGGCAAAGCCAAGAAAACTCTGTGTTTCCTTTACATTCTGTGGGGCTTGCCAACGACAAACAGCTTCGACTTTTTGGGGATCCATACTGAGTCCCTGTGGGGAGATCACGAATCCCAGGAAGCCGACTTGTAGTGCATGGAACTGACATTTCTCTAATTTGCAGTATAGATGATTCTCTTGTAGTCTTTCTAGTACTCTCTGTACATGAGTTTCATGTTCCTGCAAGGAAGGGGAGACAATCAAAAGGTCGTCTATATAGGCTATGACGAATCTATCAAGCATGTCCTTCAGAACCTCATTTATAAAAAACTGGAACGCTGAAGGGGCGTTACAGAGCCCAAAGGGCATCACTAAATACTCGTATAACCCATATTTGGTACAAAAGGCTGTCTTCCACTCATCTCCCTCTTTTATGCGCACGAGGTGGTATGCACCACGTAGATCTAATTTGGTGAACACGCACGCGTCTTTGATCTGATCAAGAAGGGAGGAAATGAGTGGCAACGGGTATCTGTTTTTAATGGTAATTGCATTAAGTGCCCTATAATCTATACAGCATCTGAGACCCCCCTCTCTCTTCGGTATAAAAAAAAGAGAAGATGACGCAGGGGACCTGAAAGGACGGATGAACCCTATTCTCAACATTTCATCCAGATAATCTCGCAAATATACGTTCTCCTTCTCTGTTAAAGAGTAAACTCGACTACAGGGTATACGAGCTCCTGGTTGCAAATCAATCCTGCAGTCATAGACCCTGTGTGGGGGAAGACCAGTGGCTTGTTCTACATCAAATACATTTTTGTACATCTGATAGACAGCGGGTAGTGTGCCTTCGTCAGTACCAGCGAAGGAAACACTGTTCACAGGGTTAGCGGTGGCAAGAGGCAAATGATCGCTACAAAAGTCGTGATGGAAGGTAAGTGTCATTGATTTCCAATCTATGGAAGGACTATGCTGACATAACCATGGTATCCCCAATATGGCAGGGAACTGAGGGGACTGTATTAAATCAAAGGATATGCTTTCTTGGTGTTTCTGTTCGATACATAAGGACAGCTCAATAGTGGTGTGTGTGACGGGTCCGGATTTCAAAGCACTACCATCAATAGTTGTAACTTCTTCCCAGGCAGTTTTAGACACTCGAGGGATCGCCCACTTCTGTGCCCACTGTGCGTCCATAAAAGTTCCCGTAGCACCCGAATCTATCATCACCTGTACTTCCACTACATTATGTTCCCATAGTAAACGAGAAGAAAGAAGGAGATGGCGTGGCTGACTTAACATGATGTCTAAGGATGAGACAACTAGTCCTGAAGTACCCAAAGTCCTTGTCTCTGGAGACTTCGGGCTTTCTAGTTTTCCAGACGCCTCTGTTTAGGTTTTATGGGACACTCCCTAAGAAAGTGTCCCTGCTTGCCACAGTATAAGCACAACTTCTTGTCCCGCCTTCTTTGTCGTTCTTCTTCGCTAAGGGGCCCTCTTACGCTCCCTATTTGCATGGGTTCAGGTTCTTCTATCGCTTTATCAGGCTCCGGTTTCTTATCACGATAGGCTACCCATCTGTATTCTGACCTGCCTCTTTCTCTCCTACGTTCATTGATTCTGTGGTCCAATTTAACCACTAAAGTCTATTAGAGCAGTGCAGGATTCGGGAGGGTCCACCACCTGGGACAATGCATCCTTTAAGTCATCTCTTAAACCCTTGTAGAACAAGGCACTACGCTTTTCCTCGGGCCACCCTGCTTCTGCTACTAACCTATGGAATGTGGAAATGTAAGTGGTTAAATCCTTCGTCCCTTGCTTCAGCGTCAGTAGTTCGGTGTCTGCTGAGCGCGTGAAAGTGTGTCTATCAAAAAGCTTTCTGAATTCCTGCTTAAAAGACTTATAATTCTGCAACAAGGGATCGTTTCTTTCTATCAGGGGTATGGTCCAATTGGCCGCAGACCCCCCAAGATAAGAAATGACAAAAGCCACCTTAGCTTGATCAGTAGGGAAACAACTGGCTTTACACATGAAATGGAGCTGACACTGGCTAATGAAGGCGGCAAACTTGGAAGTGTCCCCTAAAAAACGTTCAGGGGTGCCAACAGAATGGACTGAGGGGCTGTCACCTGTATTACGGGGCTATGTGTGCTAGGACCTGGTGTCCCTACACTAGCATTGGTTCTCCTTTCCTGCTGTAAGGCATCCACCCTAACGGATAGGGATTGGGTTTCAGCCTGTAGATTCCCCAACATGTGGGCTAAATCGGCTAGAGTTACCTGACTGAGTTCCATGACGTTCAGGTAGAAAGAAAGGCTATTTCTTTTTGGGCTTCGCGTTCTGTCAGGATCTCACCTGAATTTCCACGGGAACGTCAAGGAACTGAAGAATAGTCCGCAACTTCTCCCAACCACCTATTGTGCTTGTCTAAGCCTAAGCAACAAAAGGTAGTCCGGGTAAAAAGGGAAACAAAACAAGGAAAGAGGGGGAGACAAGTCCTCGCCCCCACCCTGGAACTGCAGGAGCGCTTCAAGTCGAAACACAAAACTGTAGGTAAGAGGGAACATACGTTAAGTACAAAAACATGACTAGCTACATTTTTGTATTTTCTGCAGGTTTGGTCTTTTACCTAAATTTCCCTTCTTCATGCTCAGAAAAATAATAAAGGAGGGTAGTGATGTCCCAACATCTGTTACTGCTGTGAATAAAGAAGGGAATATGTTAAAAGGGAGAAGGACTAATTAGGGGTCTGAAATCTGTCAGAGAAGGTATTTGCCCACCTAAATGACAAGGGCAGCTACACAACGTAATTATAGAAGGTGAGTAGCTGCATAACACATTACAGGTTCCTCTCTTATCCCCTTGTAGGACTGTCCGTACACTTGATCAGGCTAGGGATTTCGTGCCACTATGAAGTCCCATGTCAGGAGAACGAGAGGATATGGATAACAAAAAAGTAAAGTAAAGAGCAGCGCAACCGCGCTGTTACCGTAACCACGGTCTGATTCTTAATCCGGCATTTCTTTGTCTTTCTTGCAGGGCTTACTGGAACCAGGCGAGGAAGGAGGCGAGCTCTGAATGACCCGACGGAGGACTCGAACGCTGCGCGACGCGGAAGTGAAGGGCCGCGACGCACCGCAAGTGAATGCAGGTAAGAGAGAGTAGGCTAGAACGCGAAGCGCAGTCATACGGGAGAGGCAAGGCTTTAACGCGCCCGACCTATCCCTGCGCATGCGCGCCTGTAAGTGGCCGCCATGCTTGTCGTCCGCTTGCTTCCACGCCGGCAAACGTGACACACACGACTCCCATTCCAACTCCGCAAGATATCACACAACAATTAAACACCGCAATCTAACAAGCATCACCCTGTTCATACTCACTCTACCACGAACTGCTACTTCCACCGCACCGTCACTCTCCGTCAGTTTTCAGCGACCGCCGTCGTCCTCCAATCCACTGGATCATCATCACTCGGGCTCTATGGGGCAAATAATCTCTTATCCTAATCTAGATCTCCCCTTACTATCAGAGGAAACCATCCTACTCTGCTACCAACTGATAAAGCGGGATTCTTATCTTATCTCACCATCATTAAGAATCCTCAGATCGCCAGAATCTTTTTACCTGCTGAATAGTGTGAAGGGAAGAAAATCCAATTCGGTTATGCAACAATTTAGAATCCAGTTTACCTTAAAAGACCACTGACTCCGAATTCAATTTTGTGGGTTTATTACAGCCAAGAATAACTGCACATGCAAGCACCTCAACACGAGGTTAAAGAAATAGATGGGCACTAATACAAACATCATCCTACGCAGGAGTCTCATCCGACTCAGAATAAGAAGAATCGTTAGCTCCAGAAGTATTAAACAAACAATAACTGCTCCAATCTCTATATTATTCTTCATTTACCTAAATAAGTGTAAAACATTAACTGTCCCTACTCTACCACTAAGGTGACATACCTACTTAACGAATTTCCCCAGGCAAGAGTAAAAGAAAAGGTGTCAGCTGTGAAGACTTCCTAAGAAGTGCACTCACTTAGCATTTCGAGCTCGTTCTAAGATGCTCCTCTTTGCCCTTCTCTCTGGTCTCCTCTACCTCCTCTCTTCTCTCCCCCCTCGGGGCACTGTCCCTAATACAAAATCCACATACAATTGAACACGCCCTTGTCACGCCTCTTTGGCCAGGTCTTCCTTCTCATACTTTTCCATCGAAACTCTTACTTCATCCAGGACGGTTACAGCGACCTTGAGTCCCAGGCACCTTCTCCGCTGAAAGTATCATCCCTACATTCCAGTATACTCCCATCTCAATGCCTCCCATCACCCTAACTCCTGAAACAAAGAGCCAGTCTTTCGCTAATGAGGCATGTGTCCTTGCACCTGCAACAGAAGATACATTTCAACAGACTTTCCCTCTGTACAAATCTACCAACGGTGCCCGGAGAGCCTTTCCAAGAGAACACCTTCTCTGCCTACAAAATAAGCTAACATAAGAACGAACAGGCCTTTCCTTGACGTATATGCAGTCAGGCCTTTACACATTTTAAACACACAATTCTTAATTACTTCTTTAAACATAGGCTCATACATTGTATATGCAAAAAATAAACTACACGTGCAACTTAATATCATACACGTTAACTACTGCATCTTTAACTACACATGAACTAAATCATCAATGCATCATTTTAAACACGTTTCAATTAAGCATTACAATTACATGATTATAACACAACTACTCTCTTTTTCACTCTAATAATACGGTTGAAACTGCATTTTATTGGCTATTCATTAATATATGTCTGGATATATGCGGGTGCGGACTAACGGTGATTATGACGCACCCCTACAAATTTCACGAGAACATGGCGCTCTATCAGTAGTAAGGAGTATTTAGGGTTCAGGGATGGGTAGAATTAAAGAGTGATAAGGATTTTTTAGGGTACACAAATATGTAGCGGTAAGGTTCAGAGATCGATAGCACCAGGGTCGGACTGGCTTATGGGGCAATCTGGCAGTGCCCGAAAGGCGCGTCTCACAGATCAGCGTATGAGCTGTTTTTTTGCCTGGAAACCAGCCGCGGCCCGTGCACGTGAGAGCGGTGGGGGGATGGGGCCCGTTGTGGGGGGGGCTTTCGACAGACGAGGATGAGGGAAAATTAAATAAATAATTAATTTTCCCTCATCATCATTTGTCAAAATCCCCCCACTGGACCCCACCGATCTTACCTGCACGGGCTGTGGCTGCTGGAAATGTAGAAAGAGCAGGAAGTCAACTGCTGCCAGCCAGGCAATTGGTGGGCTATAACCTCGAAACTGACAGATGGAGAAACCAATGGAGGGTTTCCACTCTCAGAGGTCATGCTAAAAACATTAAATATATGGGGATCTTTGGAACAATGGGAAAATGATGGGCATGGCACAGTTGCAATATGAGTCAGGGACTTTCGTCATTATCACTTCCACAGAGTTCCTCCTTTGCACCAATGCCCCCACATCCATTCTATGTCCCCCACTTGACATGATCTCTCCCACTCCATGCCCCTTAGATACTCTTTACCTATGCCACTTTGTGCTGCCATCCATTCTGTGATGACACATATGACCCCTCATAACTGTTCCGTCCCATTCCATCCACTCTCTGCCCTCAAACAATCTGTGCCTTTGGTTCCCCATCTTTTAAAATTCGGAGAGGGGTTACGCAGGGGTGCATGTTGGCGCCCTTTCTGTTCTCTTTGTACATACAAAGTGTAAACCGAGTGGTTCAGGGCATGGCTGCTGACTCCCTGCCAGTAGATGGAAGGGCAGTACCGGTCCTGCTTTATGCGGACGATGCCCTCCTATTGTCAAGGACAACTAACGGCTTGGAACGTCTAATGGATTGCTTTACGAAATTTATGGAGGGCAGCAAACTTAAAATAAACGTCAAGAAAACTTATAACATGATTTGTGGAGAGGGTGTGGGCAAATCAAGAAGTCATTATATTAATGGCACATAGATCGAAAGGGGTACATCATTCCTGTACCTGGGCATTCTTTCTACTCCCAGCGGCTCCTTGACCAAGCATATCGAACATAACAGGTTAAATATGGCGCGTGCTTGCAAGGGTATTTTTAGGCTTGTCACCAAATTGGGCTATAAAACAATTAGGAAAATGGTCACAATCTACAGAGATAAATGTATTTTTGCTGCCTCTCATGGAAGTGGGCTTTGGGGCCTTGCAAATCTCACCATTTTACAAACACAAGAAAACATGTTCCTCCGGCGCCTACTTGCTGTTCCCAAATCCACATCGGTGGACATAGTTCATGGGGAACTAGGGATGCTGCATCTGGAAGATTTATTATTGACGAAACCTATCCAGCTATGGCACTCAATATGGAGCAAAGAGGAAACTGGGTTAACAAAATCAATGCTATTGGATTGCTTAAGATTAAACAAGGCTCTGAAAATCCCATGGCTCTTGTGTATCTCCAGAGAGCTGGCCCAGCCAATGTCCCCTGTTATTAGACAGCCTAGATAGCATGTTGTACTTTAGTAAGAGGGAACTGAAGCATATGCTCCTTAATAGCCAGGCCTTCTGTGGCTAGACAACTCCATGTGGCACCAAATGAGGGCTTACAGCAGTATCTGTTAACTGCATCCAGCATCCAACACCTCTACATCCTGACACGATTACGCCTGGGCACTGCTCACATACAAGACGTACAAGTGGCTTTCCCAAAAATGAAACAGGCCAGATGCACTTATTCTATTTTGTAGTTTTTACACTGACATGAGGAAAAAATATCTAAAACCATAATTCATTGCTAAAAACATTGGGAAGTACAAGTAATCGTATCTGTTTTATTGGCCCACATGCATCAAAAAATGAAAGTGCGATTCCTTAATAGCGATAAATAAGAAATCGCTATTAAAGAATCGCAAAAGCCAATGCAGCAAGAAAATCGCAAAAAAATAGCGATTCCCTAAAAATCGCTATTTCCAACAGCGATCACTTATTTACCGAATCTGTAATTGCGAATTCGCAATTACTGAATCGGTAATTGCGAATTTCCCAGATTGCTGCATTGTGATGACATTACAACCAGGAAGTGATTCACTGATTCCACACACCTGTACACAGGGAGAGTCTGAGGAGGAGGAAGACTGGTGGAGCTCAGCCTGGAGAAACTTTATTTGGAGCAGAAGCTGTGACACAACAACACCATGGCCACAGAAAAGGTACAAAAAAAAGGAGAAGGCAGGAAGAGAAAAATCAAATTCAGTGACAAGGAACTTGAAATCCTCACTGAGGAAGTGGCATTGAAGCATGACCAGCTGTTTGGAAAGCTATCCCTGCATGTTGCTGAGTCTGTGAAGAGGGAGATTTGCCTTGGGATACAAGCGAAGGTCAATGCTGTGGGGGTAACACATCGTGACATCCCTAACCTGCAGAAGAGGTGCTTTGACCTGCGCAGCAGAGCAAAAGAGAGGGTGGCAGAAAGGCTAGCCTCAGCCAAGAAAACAGGAGGGGGACCATCAACCGACCGTGCAAACACCCCACTGGAGGACATGGTGGAATCCACTCTGCAGCCAGAGGCAGTTGTCGGGATCACACAGATCGATACCTCAGGACATGCGTGCACCTCCCAAGGTAAGAGCACAGCTAAACATATTTTCATGTCAAATGTTACCCAAACTGGCCCACATGCATACCCTGCGTATTGTAGCACACCTGAGTCCCCCACCTTTTACTTGCAACACCCTAATGCATTGTGGGAGTTGTATGCAGACAAATGTTAGTGCAAGGCATGGAGGGTCTAACACAGCTCCACTACAGCAGAGTACACCAAGGAAGTGACAACAGTAGACTTTGTACATTACAGAATCAAATTTAATAGACCTTTGCAGGCGCTATGTTACAAACATGTGCAAAAGAAAGTAACTGAACCTGCACTGTTTTAATCACAGATGCAGCACAGGACAGTGACGTGGCTGACGACCATGAGTCAAAGGGCCTTTTTGAACAGCCTGATGAGGGACAAGAACTGCCTGCATCCTCACCCATACCTGCTCCCAATCGCCGCAGGAGAATAGTACAACCACTGCCTGATTTGGAGAGTGATGAGGACAGCCAAACAGGAGCCCCCACACAGCAGCCTGCCCATACACCACCACCATCAGCACCAGCACCAGAGGTAACAATGCGGCGCCGCTCCATGCAGTTCCGCAGGCGAAGGCCCAGTGCACTCCTGACGTCTGCTGAGGACAATGGTGAAGCTGCCTGCAGTGTACTTGAGGCCAAGATGTTGAGGGTCCAGCGCCTGCAAGGAAGAAATATGCGTTTAATGCAGGCCCAAATGGGATCAATGGCTACACACATGGGTGGGATACATGACTGCCTGAGAGAGCTGACAACTGCAGTAGTTGAAGGGCACAGGGCAAACAGTGAGAAACTTGACCGTGTAGCAACAGCCATTGAAGACATGTGCAGGGTCATCCAGGCTGAGCATGTCTCAAATGGCAGGAGGCATCACCATTCTATAGGACGCATGCACAATTACACAAGGGCAATAAATAGGCTGAGTACCACAACAGCTCAGCTTTCCAGGCGTGCGGTCAGCATGCAGGTGGAGATGAGCCACTGCTGCGGGGATGTGGCCAGGGGCCTCATCCAGGTCACCACTGCTGTGGAAGGACTACAGACAGCAGCAGCTAGTGGAAACATCATGCATGCAGGGTGGCCGACAGTGAGGAGGCCTCCAGCCTCAGCAGCCTACTGGTACCTGTGGCACATAGCAGGAGGCGCAGTACCAGGAGTCATGCCAGCACAGAAGGCATGATGAGGGATGTAGCAGAGCCTACAGAAAGGCCCACAGGAGTGCGTGGGCGGAGGAAATAGACCTTTGGACACGTTGAAATCTGGTGCCGTAACCAGAAATGTGTGACTTGTGCACACAGAAGTTGCAGTTCCAAGGCAATGACTTTTAATTGTCTGTACCCACACTGCACATGTCTGCACATGGTATGTGTGCATCAACACATCCACACAACTAGCACAATAAATCCTTTGAGCAAAGCCTGTGTTGTTTTGTCATTACTCACCTTAGAAGTAACGTTGCATGATTTCTGCTCATCTCCGTCTCCCCTCTGCTGCATTTGGACCGCATGCTGCTTGCGGTGGTTGTCTTGGCTGGTTGTCGAGTTCTGGCTCGCTGTCACAGTCTTCCAGGGGAATGCCCCTATTAGTGGCTATGTTGTGCAACATAGCACATGTTGCAACAATTTTACAGCATGTCTCCGGCCTATACTGTAAGGCCCCACCGGTTTTGTGGAGTATGCGAAACCTGGATTTGAGTACACCAAATGTCCCCTCAATCACATTGCGGGTCGCAATGTGTGCCTGATTGTATCGCTGCTCCCTTTGTGTAGATGGATTCAGATAGGGAGTGAGGATGAAAGACCTCACAGCGTATGCGCTATCACCTACAGGATGTGAAAATTAAATATACATTAGTCACTGCTATGTGTCACCATGGCGGACAGGTGTGCAAGACAGTATTAAATCTGTTTACCAAGCAAATAGCCTTCTCCAAATTCACCCGCAAGTAGACGTCTGTGTATGCCACTATGCCGGAAGATGTATGCGTCATGTGCACTGCCAGGGTAACTTGCCACTATGTCTGTGATACTTGTTTTCGAGTTGCAGACTACTTGGATGTTCAGTGAATGGTAAGATTTGCGGTTTCGGTAGATGTACTCATTCACTGAGGGGGAACATATGGGTACATGCGTCCCATCAATGCAACCAATCACATGTGGGAATTGTGCAACCTGATAAAAATCTAATTTAGTTTGCATCAATTCCTGTGGTGTTGTGGGGAACCTAATGTGGTGTTGTATCCTCTGCAACATTGTATTTAGGAAACAGTTAAAAAAGCGCGATAGTGCACTGTGAGAAACACCTCCAGCTGCAGCAATTACTCCCTGGAAGCTACCTGAAGCTAGGAGATGCAGAGAACACAGGACCTGCACATGGGTGGGTATAGCATGTGTCCTGCGTGTCTGACGCTGCAGTATTGGGTCTAACTCAGCAATGAGATCTAAGATTGTGGCAGCATTCAGCCTATATTTATCATATATCTCCTCCTCCGTCTGCCCTAGCAAAGTGACGCGCACTCTGAATATTCTCTCCTGTATCCTCCTTCTTCTCTGTGCTGCTGCTCTTAGCCTCATCCTCCTCGCCACGACGTAGAGCGCTGCCATTGTGCAACATTCAGATGCATTCTGGGACTGTTTAAATAGTTTGCTGATGATGTACACCTGTTTTTGGTTAAGTGAGATTTTTACCACCTGATTTGATTTCTTCTTATTTAAGGAATGCAAAGTGCGTTTCTTGTCTTATTCTGTATTTGCGATTTTTTGTTGCATCCGATTTTGCGATTTCTTATTTGCGAATACCTAATACGGAATCCCTATTACAGATTCGGTATTTTGGGATTCGCTAATATTGCGAAAACAAGAATTTTCTGCGAATTTGCTTCATGCATGGGAACAAGCTATTTTGCGATCGCAAACGGCCTATTTTTGCGATTCGCAACGTTTGCGATCGCAAATTAGCTTGATGCATGTGGGCCTTAGTTCCTTAGAGGAACCAGGTATATGCTTCAGAGTTGCATCTTTTATTTGGAAAGCTACTGACATTAGGAAACATTTTAATTTCATGTATCAAATTCCCGTCTGGAAAATATACTTAAGTATTTTCCAGGCAATAGTGTTCATCTTGAGGGGCTGTCGTTCCTAGGAGGCCCAGCCACATTATTCTGTTTATACAAACAACATAAGATCGCCCAGAGAGACTTGTGGTTCTTTAAGGCTTTTCAACTATTCTTTGAAAACCGTAGCTACAGGCTAATCATCTTATTGTGCATTAACATAGCAAACCCTAGTTAGAGATTTTTGTTGTGTAGAATTTAGAGGATGACCTATTTGCACCTTAATTTCATCAACCACTAGAATTTATGGGATGGTTCAGTTAGTGCTCCAATGGATGCCAAGCCCAACCGAGCTTGTATGCATATATAAATTTACAGTAGCAGTTTTATGATTTTAAGAATCTTGTCTCTTATTTAAATGGTTTCTGCACCTTTTATTGAGCTACCACAGCCGCCATGTTTTTTACTTTCAACTTGCAACAAGTTTTTAATTGTCTTCTTTCGAACTGCCATATATTGTTTTTATTGCTGATGATCCAGACTGTTAGCTGCAATGTTGTTATGATGAGGCCTTTTTATATAAATTATGGAAGTGGTGTGTGCTCTTTTATGGTTTTGTATTAAAACCGAATAAAGAACTTGAACTGAACTGAACTTTTCCAGGGATGCCAACTGTGTGCCCATCTTCTACATGCTTCCTCTCACCCGCTCTGTAACCCCTTTCCCACTTTGTTCCTGCTCGCCCACCATGTATTCCAGCAGTCAGTATGTTGTCACTTCCACTTCATGCCCCTTTTCTACTTCTTGCCCTCACCCACCCCTTCATCACTCAAAGTCTGTACCCCTCACCTATTCTGTGCCACTTCATCTACTCATTGCCCTTACACCCTTCTCCCCTCCCTCTCCCACTATATCTTCACTCATTGTGCTCCAGGATCCTATTTGTGTGCCCTATCCAATCAATGGCATTTATCTATTCTGTGCCCTCCTTGCACGACACTGTTCTCCTTTATTCTTTTTGTGCCACCTCAACCACTTGATGACCCATCACTCACATTACGAAGCATATTCCACTCTTTGTTTCATTACCCACTCTTTGTTCTAGCTCACTTTGTGTCCTTGCCTGCTTTGCCCACAGCAGCTGTTCCCCCAGTGTGTACAACAGGGATCAGGTATGCTCACCAGGGCAGGGACTTCCACATTGATGTCTTGAGATGAGGAGGATTCCTGGAAGAGATGTGAGAGGATTAGAGAGAGAGTGAGAGGAAAGACTAATGAACGCAAGGGGGAAGAAGAGAGACAGAAAGCAAGGACTAGGAACAGAAGTCATGAGAAGAGAAGACTCGCCGGAACAGTTGAGGAGGGAGCCTATAAAGGACAGGCTTTGAGTTGTTCTCCAGGAGCAGAATGTGGACCTGGGAGTAGATAGAGGAAAGGAACCCAAGGAAACAGGCAACCTGGAGGAGGTGATGTAAGACAACAGCAACAGGCACTGGACCAAAACGGTGACGCACATACAACTGATATCTCCCAAGACAAAAATCTGTTGGATCCAATAATTTCTATATAACAATGTGTGCACACACTGCAAGCACCCTCTGCCCAAAGAGTGCTAACCTAGGTTAGGTGAAAACAGAAACAAAGGCAAGCCAAGGTGCACCACTTCTACAAATGTAAGTCTAATTCAAGATATATCCACAATATTCCGGTAATCGTTGAGATTTTTCTCTTTATTGTTGCATCGTCAATATATATCAAAAAAGGGTCAGCCAACGCGTGTTGTCCACATACATGTGGACTTCTTGAGGACACAAAAAAGAATAAGGAATATCCGTCTTCACACGAGAGGAGGAATTACTGAGGTCCATTCATCTTAGATCGTTGGAAATATATAAATACCTCAAGAAGGGATCCATCCATTAAGCCCAAACCTTGAAAAGACAATCGTAAAGTTTTTGGAGTCCCCAGATATATTAAGATACTTATGGGAAGCACAATGTTTCTGTGCTTATTCCTTAGAAATCAAAAGAGGAGGGGAAGAAATCCGCCCTTCATCCAACACTACAATTGGTGTGGAGCAAGCAAAGAATCATGGTGCTTCTGGTCGAATTCCTGGAGGAGGTGACTCCACAAACTGCTGTCAAGCAAACTGAAGGCAGACCTGAGGAGGCAGAAGACCCAGCTGGGAGGAAGAAAAACCAGTGTAAATTGGAGCTCCACATGGCTCTTCAGGAACCCGAGTCAGGAGAGGGAGACGTGGAGGACAAGGAAGATTTGTTTCTGTCACTCCACCCCAAAGGTCATAACTCCCACCATGTTTCAGGTGATCCATGGAAAATGTAGCTCTGTAACAAAAGCACTGGGATAACGAAAGTGAGCATCTTTGTGCAGAGTATGGTGGCGGGTGAAGTGTCACCTAGAGAAAATCGTAGAAGCACATAAGGGTCTGTGTTATCTTTCTGCCATCTAACTACCTAGGTCTTGGTGTTTGGGAAAAGGAATGTAGGGAGTTTAGAGAGCAGATGGTGAAGGGGACTCACTGACCGCTCGCTGAAGTGAAGGTATGTGATAGTGATTTGATTATAGGTGTTGTAAAGGCCTGCAACTACCTGTCGGCATCCTGGTGCTGAGAACTGTTAAATAGCCATACACAGAACTTATTGAAAATAGTGGGTTTTCAATGATTTGCGGAAACTAAACAAAATCAGTTCAGAGCGATCACCAGTGGAAGGCTTTTCCAGGCCTGAGAAGTAATCATAGTAAATGCACGTCTCTGAGGAGTGATTTGTGAAACCTGGGAATATAAACCAGGCATGAAGTCAAAGAGCACAGTAGTCTGGAGGAGGGTGATACCTGGAAACAGCTGAAACATGCAGTTCTTATGAGTGGCCGAAGGAACCGCCTTGTGGCAGAAGCAGTAACACCTTAAATAGATATCTCTTAAGAAAAGAAAGCCAATGTAGGTTTTTTAGATGTTTTGGCGTATTTAGGAATATCTAATACAAGGCCATATAGAGACAAAGGCACACAAATAGAGCATTACAATAATCCAATCTGTTGTAATCAGTGATTGGCGGAGAAGTTGCTTGGAAGTACCCGGAATGCGGGGCAGAAGTTTTCTTTAAACTTTCATGGTGAGGAAACTGGTTGAAGTAAGTTTACAAATGTGGCCATCAAAAGACAGATTGACTTCAAAGATGACTCCCAGATTGCGAGCATTGGAGGAGGGATTGGTACATTTCCCCAGAGATTGAGGCCACCAGGACAGAGACCCGCAGGAAGGGTTGCCAAATATCAGGACCTCTGAATTGTTGGAATTAAGTGTTAGTGAACTGGCATTCATCCAGTCAGCGACCACTACCAGACAACATTTAAAATGATCTTGAAGTGAGTTAAGACCACCTTCCAGACACATAATTAGCCATGTACCATCAGCATAGGAATGAAATTCAAAGCCAAAAGAGGTTATCAGTTTGGCAAAGGGGGCCACATACAAATTATAAAGATTGGGCGTAAGAGCAGTCCCCAGCGGCTCGCCACAACCTATATCTTTGAAAAACGAGCGAAAGCGTCCAAGTAGGACAACTGTGACCTAGAGCTCTGAAAAGGACTAAATAGGCACAAACTTTCTCCCGAAGACTGGCCAGACATGACATAACGAAAAAGATATGCTGAGAGACCGTATAGAAAGCCGTTGACAGATCAAGCAGCATGAGCGCCACCAAGCCGTCAGAGTCCAGTATCATTCGGATGTTGTCGCTGATGGCAATCAACTCAATATCATTGCTCAAGGCTGGCTTAAAGCCTGATTGGAAAGATTTATTGTTTTCAATATGCTGGGATAACTGAGAATTAATCCAGATCTCCAATATCGTGGTGTTTACAGGGAGAAGGAGGGTAGGGTGATAGTTTGAAAGAAAACCAGGATCAAGTGTAGGCTTCTTCAATAAGGGCGACTAATGCAGTTTTGCAGAAAGTGAGGACCTGGCCCAACTCTAAGTATTGATTTTAAAAGGGGGGCAACAGACAGTGCAAAGGTCCTAAAGATCTGGATGGAACAAGGGCCTAGGGGAGAACCAGAACTGTAGAGAACAAGAATCATGAAAAGAAACCATGAAAAACAAACTTTGACAGAGACAAAGTTTGATTTATTTTGAAATCATCATTTACTAAGTTATTATTTGTGTATACCTATGCTATTTATTTTGTGGATGAAATATGGTGGAATGAGATGAAATGGGAAGAACAACTCTTCAAAATCATCTTCAGGAAGATGAAGAGAACTGCTACTAAAGAACTTACCCCTTGGCAAGTGTTCACTCTGAATTGACTATTGTTGACCCACATGATAATAATAAACCTTCTCATCACTTCATTTGGAATAACCAATCTCACTGGTTGTATGATTGTTTATGGTGCAGAGACAGAATATCGAGTACAAAATATCGAGTTGCACAAATATCGAGTCATTAATATCGTGGGTCAGGAATATCGACAGCAAGAATATCGTGGTCAAGAATATCGACTTAAGGTAAGAAATATCGTTTTAAAAAATATCGAAGTTTTTAATATCGTTTGCAAAAATATAGTTGTTAAAAATATCGTTTTTTATTATTGTTATGTATTTTAGTATATATTTTATATGTATGTGATGTATGTTTTTTGTATAAGATTAGTTTGTATTTTTAATATATGTGTTAAATATTTAGGGGCCGATTCCGATCCGGGTCGGACAGCCCTCCGAGAGCCGTCCGTAGCCTTACCTTACGACCCACTCGGTCCCGGAGCCGATCCGTCCGGGCAAGAAGGTACGATGCGCAAATGTGTCCGATTGCCGACCGAGCCGTAGGCTCCGAAATCAGCAACATTTTCCGTACGAGCCGGAACCATAAGTGCTGAACTCGACTCGTCCGGAGGCATTTAAACAGCAGCTTCCGGTCGGGCAAGCACGATGCACACTTCCTACGCGCCGAACGGTTCGCCACTGACGGGACGTCTCAGCATCTGGAACAGGAGTATCTTCGCGTCGATTCGCGCCACAACACGAACAGCGGGTATGAGACGAACCAAGCATGTATCCGTCCGCGCATGTCATCCCTGCACTGTACGTCTATGACCGAATGAACAACAGGAATCGACGCGTACCCCGCAGACGGCAAGTTCAACACCCATAGGGGGTAGCTAGCCATAACTACCAGAAGGCACAACCAATAGGGGGGGTGCCCATCATTACCAGCAGTGTTTAGCCCATTGGGGGTGGATGCCAATCACTACCAGCATACTCCACCTGCATGGGGGTGAGTGCCTATCACTACCAGCATTCTCCAGCACATAGGGGGTGGATGCCTAGTCCTTAACCCATAGGGGGGGGATGCCTATCACCACCAGCAGTCCCAACCTGCATGGGGGTGGATGCCTATCACTATCAGCACTGTCCAGCCCAGAGGGGGTGGATGCCCATCACTACCAGCATACCCTACCTACAAGGGGGCTGCCCATCACTACCAGCATACTCTACCTGCATGGGGGTGGATGCCTATCACTGCCAGCATTCTCCAGCCCATAGGGGGTGGATGCCTATCACTACCAGCAAACTCTACCTACAAGGTGGGATGCCTATCACTACCAGCAAATTCTACCTGCATGGGGGTGGATGCCTATCACTACCAGCATACTCCACCTGCATGGGGGTGGATGCCTATCACTACCAACATACTCTACCTGCATGGGGGTGGATGCCTATCACTACCAGCATACTCCACCTGCACGGGGGTGAGTGCCTATCACTACCAGCATTCCTCAGCCCATAGGGGGTGGATGCCTATCACTACCAGCAAACTCTACCTACAAGGGGGGATGCCTACCACCTACAACATACTCCACCTGCATGGGGGTGGATGCCCATCACTACCAGCATACTCTACCTACAAGGGGGGATGCCCATCACTACCAGCATACTCTACCTGCATGGGGGTGGATGCCTATCACTACCAGCATTCTCCAGCCCATAGGGGGTGGATGCCTATCACTACCAGCAAACTCTACCTACAAGGGGGGATGCCTATCACTACCAGCATACTCTACCTGCATGGGGGTGGATGCCTATCACTACCAGCATACTCCACCTGCATGGGGGTGAGTGCCTATCACTACCAGCATTCCCCAGCCCATAGTGGGTGGATGCCTATCACTACCAGCAAACTCTACCTACAAGGGGGGATGCCTACCACCTACAACATACTCCACCTGCATGGGGGTGGATGCCCATCACTACCAGCATGCTCTACCTGCATGGGGGTGGATGCCTATCACTACCAGCATTCTTCGGCCCATAGGGGGTGGATGCCTATCACTACCAGAAAACTCTACCTACAAGGGGGGATGCCTATCACTACCAGCATACTATACCTGCATGGGGGTGGATGCCTATCACTACCAGCATACTCCACCTGCATGGGGGTGAGTGCCTATCACTACCAGCATTCTCCAGCCCATAGGGGGTGGATGCCTATCACTACCAGCAAACTCTACCTACAAGGGGGGATGCCTATCACTACCAGCAAACTCTACCTGCATGGGGGTGGATGCCTATCACTACCAGCATACTCCACCTGCATGGGGGTGGATGCCTATCACTACCAGCAAACTCTACCTACAAGGAGGGATGTCTATCACTACCAGCATACTCTACTTACAATGGGGGATGCCTATCACTACCAGCATTCCCACCCATACGGCTTGTAGGCCAAATACTCCTCACCCTACCATCATGCCAAGATTGTGTATTGTGTGTGAAGTCCCAGAAACAGTGACACTGAAAGGGAACACATACTGTAACTCACATCACATCTGTGAGCAAAAGGTGGATGTGGTGTCAAAAACACCACCAAACGTGGTACATCGTGCTAATGGGGCTTGATCCCTCCCACCCTACTCTGACCAAAAGGTGAGTGTGGCATCCTAAATCCATACATATCGGGAACATAGCATCAATGGGGCAAGACCCCACCCCACCTCAGTGAGCTAAATGTGAGTGCCTGTCCAAAAATGACAGCCAATGCAAATCTGCATGTCAGATTCCTGGTCGTAACACCACAAGCAATGTAGTGGCTAAGTAGTGGGTGTGTTGCTAACAAACACATATCTGTTGAGTGGAAGTGTCCAGCGTCGACTAACATCCCTCGGACATGTGCAGAGTAGCAGTGCACATGGGGGCTGACAATGCCTCCAATGTACAATTACACAATGTAAGTAGTGGCCACCAGATTGCATACACACATATGCACACAAACAGACACACATACCAAGGAATCCTGTGTAGATTGCAGCCATCAGGTGATAAAGACCCATACCATGGCAGCAATGGAACATAATAACCATGAAGAATGCGCTAAATGATGAGGTAGGAGTCCCAGGGACAGTACGGCAATACCTACACCCGACTTCCAGGCAATGTCCAGAAAAGCCATACCAATGCATGGGTGCAGGTGCACAAACACAACCAGCCAGCCCCACACTGCATAATGAACACAACATGTGTGTGTGTCTCAGTGTACTCAGGCTAGTACAACACCCATCATGTGGGGTTTAACTCAAAACAGATATATGTGTACACACTGACATCCAGAAGTCCCACAGGAACTGGCCACCTCTATGTGGGCAATCAGCCATTGTGACATGAGTGATTCCACAACACACTCATGTGACCTAAGCTGGGCTGCACAGCAACAAACACAGCAAGACAGACCCACTCCATCAATACCCACAAGGAGCCCACATTGTGGCGACAGTAGCCTGTATGATGAGCCCTCTGCGATTACAAATTTGGATGTACACCCTACTGTGGAGCACAGTCACATGTGTGCACTGTGGCATGTAGTGACAGCCAAACTGCCATCACACTCACTCAGAATACTAAACGGCCATGGGCTGTGATGTGAGCCCACTATGTATGTAGG